>JAABKJ010004003.1:0-25003 GCA_011634705.1 Andricus grossulariae
AAAGTTTTCAATATTTTTTAAAGCAATGCTTACTGCCAAAAAAGTTGAAATGCGAAAAGAAATTTCGTAGATGTCAAAATTTGCCGTACTAGAAAATTAAAATACGGCAAAAAATGCCGGACTACAAAAGTAAAATACGGTAAAAAATGTCGTACTACAAAATTAAAATACGGCAAAAAATGCCGTATCTGTATACACTACGTTCTTTAATTAAAATAAAAGTTCCTTTGATTTAAAGAAAAGTTCTCAACGAAATTTGTCCTGTTCAAAGAAATGGTTTCTTGTTCCAATAACGAATTTTCTTTAGTTTAAAATAACTTTCTTCATTTTGAAGTTATTTTTGGTTAAATAAAAAAATTAGGTTAAAGAAATGGTTTCTTCGATTAAAAAAAAATTCTCTTTGTTTGTAAATTCAATAAGAGAATGTATAAATTAAACAAATTAAAGTGGAAATGATGCAATTAGGGTAGATTATCATTGTTAAATATGTCCCGATATGTTCGTACCGCAAAAATCTGTCGATTCGTAATGAAAGTTGGGCACAATTAGTCACGGACTTTGTTTAAATAAAAATGATTTGAATAGCCGACGGATGTATGAGAGCCGATTTAAAACAAAATTTATTCTGCTGAATTTATCAATCAAAATAAAACAGTTTTTAAAATTCAACCCTCCCCCTTTTTTCAAATATATCTTCATTCGAAAATATTCCAAATCTGTCCGTAAAGTCTTCAGAAATCATTAAACAGCAACGATGAGCAAATAATTGAAGTTTTATACTTATTATAAACAAATTAATGAGTGAAATTGCTTTTTTGCGGGTTTTCGATATTTTATTCTTTAAATTTTTCACGTATTGTTTGTAAAGCTGTATTTAATCAAGACTTGTTAAAAATAAAAATCAGATGTTGAGTTTTCTACGAAAATGTAATAAATAAATTCACGCTTGACCTATTATTGGAATATTCTGCTTTCTCAGGAGCGAATTATACATTTCTTGAAATATTTATTATATGTTTTTTTTTTGGAATATTGAGTACAATAACTTTAGGACGACCGCTTATTATATTAATTTTTCAGTGAATAAAAATGGTTTATCTTATAAAAAAATGCGGGGGAAAAAATCACTTTAACACACAGAATAAACTTAAAATATCTAAAAATGTCTATTTTTATTTGTTGTAAGTTGCTAGCGGAAAATATTCATTTTTGATACATACAATTTTATAAAGAAATTTGCCATTTTTTGTTATTTTTGAAAATATACTTCTTTCGTTATTTTTTAACGCAAACCACATAAAAACGTTCTTATTTGTTAGGAGACAATTCATGAAAACTTCTAATGAGCAATTTAAGAACGTGTGAAATTCTTGAATTCGTTTATATAACTATCAAATTAAATAGTTGTTGTTCTTTGTCAGATTATATAAGGGAAAAATTTTCAGAAATCATTTTGTAATTGCCCTGGTTCAAGAAACGAATATTATAGGATGAAAAATAAAACATATTCCTTATTAATTTATACAAATTGTTTAAAACTTGAAAAATATGGATGTAAAATTGTTTGTAAACGAAAGAAATTCTTTTCCATTGGAAAATATAGTGACAAACTGATATTGTTCAATTATTTCATTTTAAATATGTTGAAAAACGAAGTTTCGCCGAAAAATTACCAAGTTATGTATAGAACAATTGTTTAAATTAAAAAATAAAATTACTGGGTAGTAAAACTTCATGGCTCTTGATGAGCAGTAGCTATGCTGGTAATATTAGTCGATTTCTTCAATAACATGAACTTCATCTGTTTAAAATTAGCCAATTGTATATTTGTTTATAAAATCATTTATGAAATAAATAATTCTTAATAGCTGAAAAAGTATCATACATATTTGTCAGTATCTAGTTTGTAATTTTCATTGCTGAAAGAACGACGTTGATCTGATGAAAAATGGCTAAATTGTAGAAATGGTATCAAAAATTAACAATTGTTACCGTATAACAAATGATCATGAATAATTTAGTTCGTTTT
The DNA here is from genome assembly GCA_011634705.1 of Andricus grossulariae. Classification (NCBI taxonomy): domain Eukaryota; kingdom Metazoa; phylum Arthropoda; class Insecta; order Hymenoptera; family Cynipidae; genus Andricus; species Andricus grossulariae. Next base: position 2,030 of record JAABKJ010004003.1, read on the forward strand.
ACTAATTTGGAATATATTCGAACCAATTTCAATGGTTTATATTTAAACAAAACAGCAAATTTTGAATTTTCAGAATTCTAGAATCTCTGTTTTGCATTGCTTAATAAAAACAATTCTGAAAACCATTTTGAAAAAATTGACTCATATTGTTTGAATCAAAAATGATTGATATTTAAAAAGAGAGAATTTCCAATTCTGATAAAAATGCGGATAATTCGCACAGAGATAATTTGTTCAATTCATTCCACTGTTAACCGTCGCCCCGCGAAATGATGATTTCCCAACACAGAAAAATCAACAAGTGTCAAGAAACCTTGGAAAAAATATTATTCTTCAATCCAGCAATTACCTTCCAGCTTCACACATGCTTCCATTACCACAGCCCTACCAGCTCACAATCTTCATCAAACATTTTAAATTTTATCCCACAAATGCGCAACGATCCGAATAGTTAGTCCCGATTTCGTCTGAAACTCCTCACTCACACTCATAAAAAGTATGACGAATCAAAAAGGAATTTCGAATTCGCGGAGAAGCGCCTCGCGATGTGTCAAACGCGTGGCAGTTGACATGACATGAGACGCCTTGGTAGCCTTCGTCATCGTCGCCGTCGTCGCGGTCGTCGTAACGTCGGCATCGAAAACTGCGCAAGGTTTCCCTCTTTTTCTGCGAGACGCCTGCGTGATAGGCAACCCGTCCTGCATCATAGGTAACACATGTCCAGGGACGTGGCCTCCCACTTTCCATCAGGGCACAGTCCCGCCCAGTACGCTACGTCACTGGTGCCCTGATCCAGCTTTCCCCGCAGCCGAACCACAGCCGGCAATCTTACCATACGCCATTGGCTGGGCTCTGACGAATAGGAGGTGCCGAGCACCTCGACAGCAGCGGTCGTCGTAGAGGGGGATGTTTGAACAAGACTAGGCAGCTCAAGAGTACCGGAGTACACTCGCTAACCGGCCTCCATCCACACTACATTACACAGAGAGAGGAGAGTGAGTGAGAGGGTGCGCCCGCTCAAATAGACCCGCAAATAAACCCCGGCGTTCAACGTGTGTTGTTGTTACATAGCGTCGTGTTGTGTTGGAACAATAATTACCCCTATCGGAACTTCATCGAGTGCTGTGTGTCGCGGACATTGTTCGGTAAGGACCGCGGTTAGTTTGTTCGTTGACAGTTCGTTCGTGGGTGTTTGTGTTTTACTTACGCGATCTGGCCGATATATGCCGATATCTTGTGACAATTTCGAATCGCGTTCAATCGAGTGAAGTAGTGTCACCGATGTTCAGTAATCAGACTTTTCTACTGAATTAGTGTTCTATCCAGTCAGAAACTTGTTCTCGGGAGACGGATTTTTGTGCGGTGGTGTCTGTTGTGTCAAGGATTCGCGGTCCCAGTCGCCGCGCTGGCAGCGTTCATGGTTCCAGTTTGACAACGACAGGATTTCCCATCCCCGATTAACTCTATGACCATGTTACAGTCACAGAAGCTGTACAGCGAGGCTGGCAGCCTCGGCACCATGACAAGCGCAGCTATGTCAAATATGGGCAGTATGGGGCCGACCTACAGCTCGATCAATTCCATGGGCTGTGTTTCCATGGGAATGCCTATGGGAGTTGGATCAAATTGCAGCCCCCAGAGTCCTGGGGCCTTTAACATGACCACGATGAGCTCAGCCATCGGAATGGCAACAATGGGTGGTCAAATGGGTGGATACGGTGGTGCTGGAATGGGCGGCGGAGGTGCGTGTATGAGTGCCGTCGGCTACGGATCCCTTGCTCCAGGTGGTGGTGGTGGTGTCACAAGAGACTCGCTCTCCCTAACTGAACCAGATTCACCAAATTCGGCTCTTCAACGAGCAAGAAACGACAAATCTTATCGGAGAAGTTATACCCATGCAAAACCACCATATTCTTACATTAGCCTAATTACAATGGCAATCCAAAACGCACCTACCAAGATGCTAACCCTTTCCGAAATCTACCAGTTCATCATGGACCTATTTCCCTTTTACAGACAAAACCAACAACGATGGCAGAATTCCATCAGGCATTCGCTCAGCTTTAACGACTGTTTCGTCAAAGTGCCAAGAACTCCAGACAAGCCCGGCAAGGGATCTTTCTGGACTCTGCATCCCGAAAGTGGTAATATGTTCGAGAATGGATGCTACCTCAGACGCCAAAAGAGGTTCAAAGATGAAAAGAAGGAACTCACGAGGCAAACTACTAAACATCATCACCACGGCTCTGGTGGAAACGGACATGGTAGTCCTCCATCTCACGAACTCAGTCATGGTAAGAAGACACCTTTGCATCACGGCCAACCCCAGGATGACAAAGACCTACATTCCTTAGTTTCTTCCCATCACCATCATCACTCTAGTGGTCTACATCAACACCACTCGAGTTTGAAAAGTGACTCAGGCGATATTGGAGGTTTATTGGGTTCTGATCTGGGTGCCGCTCATGATGAGCTCGCTGCTATGGTTGGGAGGAGTTTACATCCTCATCTTCTGAGTGACCCTAGTGGTCTTCACCACGGGATGCCCGGAAGTTTGAAACAAGAACCTCCTTATACGGCTGCGAGTCACCCCTTCAGTATCACAAGGCTACTTCCTGGTGCGACAGCTGGCAATTCACCAGGTTCCCAGGACACGAAACCTCCAGAGTTGAAGATGTATGAACTTCATCAAAGTTATGCGAATTACGGTTCGCCCCATCATCCACATCCACATTCAGGGCCGCCAGGGCATCACCATCATAATGGGATGCATGGTTCAAATCCAAATCCCATGCATAACATGAGCAATCATCATCAGGACTATTACCAGAGTCCTCTTTATCATCATGCAAGTGTTACCACGTCCAGTGCACCCCCGCCTCCGTCGACAACGTCGGCGCCGGGATTGTGACATCACGCCTCTCATCCTTACGCTCTGGCCTGAGTCGCTGTCGCGGCCTATACCGCCAACATCGTCCCGAGCATCCCGACGTCCTCCGTCGACATGGCACGTCGCCGAAGTGATGAGGAAAATATGCCACCTTGTTGGAACGAGGAGGACGACGATGAAGACGAGGATGATACTTTGTAGTCCTTTTCTCACAAAGTATTATATGGCGGATTTTATGAGCGTGAGGTATTTTCATTAGGTTTGTTTTCTAGTTTTATGTCCATTTGTGAATGTTGAAATTAGTGTGTAAGGTTGGTTAAGGTAATTTGGGTTGTAATGGAGTACCGCTCAGAATTTTTAATCAGTTTTAGTCAGCTCAAACTGAATTTTTTAATTTAATTTCTGATCCGAAGAATTGTTTTACAAATAATTGACAACATTTTTTGTTTGTTTACAAGATTTAGTGTAGTTGTCAACTTTTTGGAAGGCTATGATACGAATTTGCTTGTTTTTAAATTATTTTAAAGATTTTTGGCAGTTTAAGTTATTTTTCCTTAAAAATGTAGATAGTTTTTCCAAACTCTAATGGAAGTTTTTGACTTGAAAGTAAAGTAATTCACAATTTTAGAGAAGAGTGAGATTTGAGAATGTACTTTTTTCTGTCAATATTATTCTAAGATTTATTAACATAAAAATCAGTCAAATTAACAGAAAAAGCGTATTTCTCCATCTTGCATAATTAAAATAAAGTTTTGTAAAATAGCTGTTTTTTCCGTATTAGATGTATTGATTATCATTATACGTTTATTCGAATTTGGATTTCTTTACACTAATATGAAACACTTTTTTGCATTATTTTGTGTCAAAAAAGGTTGTAAAATTAATAGCATTTCAAAGACGATAATTTTTATAATAGAGTATGCACAATTTTTTCTAAAATGAGGACGAAAAATACAAAAATTCTGTTATCTAAGACCAAAATGATAATATTTGAACAATTATTTATGTGCTTAAAAATTCCGAACGTTCAAATGAACTTTTTCAGGTAACTGCATTTTAAACTTAAATTATTCCTGAAACAAAAGCTTATAAATGAAGATACTGAGAAAAAATACCAATACCATTTTTGTTTGTCAGTGAAATATTATTTCATAATAAATAGAAATTGTGAAAACACATTCCTTTCATTTGAACGTTATAAACTTTAGATACATATTTGCGGTTGAAAAATATTTTCACAGCACTAATAATTTGAATGTTTTATTAAATTTTTAAACATTTCAAGGTACTTAATGTTCACTCAAAAAACTATTTGGCTGAATCAACAAATTTATTCTTGGTTCAACTATAGAATATAGTTATTATATGGAAAACAAAATAGTTGTTTGATTTTGATTCAACAAAAAAAATTTGTTGGGTCAATCAAAGATGTTGTTCAATGAACCAAAATTTTTTGGATTCAATCAAAGTTTCATGCATATCCACGAAAACAGTTCTTTTTGTTCCAGAAAAAAAAATTCTGAGTGATTTGAAACTTTGTTATCAATATCTAAATATACTTTTTCAAGGAAAGGCATATTCCAGGAAAATGCAATTATTGTAATGATGCATTTTTATTTTCTCAAAAATTGTCAATTAAAAAAAAATCTTCAATCTAAGATATAATCGAATTTCCAACAGAAATATTCAGTATTTCAGAATTTATCAATAATGCTATATAATGCACAGAAATGTTTTTCTCTCCAAATTTATCCATTAACATAAATAAAGTGTCAATTAAAAGAGAGTCTTATTTAATAATTTGTGAAGAAAATTATTTTTGCCCTATTTTGTCGAAAAAATGTACCAAGTCTATTTTAAAAATTATCATAACTTAAGCAAATCCTAAAAAATAAGTAGACTGATGATTCCGAGCGTTACTCAATACATGCCGCAGATAATTTATTTATTCTGATAAAATAATTTCTTGGATAAACGGATCAATTGCTTGGATCAATAAATAAATTTTTTTCTTTGCACAAAAAAGAGCTGCAACATCTACTGAAAACCGAATTGATTCTACCAGTTTTAGTTTTCAAGTTAAGATTCCTCAGTACTAAGAATAATTTTTGCTTATTTTGATCTTTTATTTCAAAATTAAACGCAAAAAATGAATTGAGAATCTTTTTAATTTGATCTGAATCATAATATATAGTTTTTAATATAACCCGAAATCAATTTATTTATAGTCGATTCCTAATTCACTTTTCGTGTTCGTTTATTTCATGTTGAAAGAGAGATCAAAATAAAGCGACGGCTTTTCTCTGAGTTGGGTTGAATCTCAGACTTCGTTATATTTTAATCTTCAGAGGATTATGGAAAATCGATGAATTTTAAATTTATTTTAATAATAATTACAAGATTCCCGTCAACGATTATTTTTTATTCTTTTTATTTACTTGAAAATCTGTTATAAAATTTTCTTGTACCATGTTCGATATTTCACTTTTTCTATTGCACGCAGTAAATTTTTGTTGAGTTCTATTTTACTCTGCGAACAATGGCATTGTTCTTGAAAATTACATTCAGATAATAGTTATTGTGTTCTTTTAAAAAGTAAATGAATTTTTCCAGGCCAATAAACAAAACGTTTTTCTGTGAAAAGCAGAATTTTAAGCTTTTTATTTTTGTTAGACTAATTTTACTACTCAGCTTTAATAATTTATACTGGATATAATCAAGATTTAGTTTTAAATTGTAAAAATAATCTCAAACCTCTTTTCATTGAAGGAAATTAATTTTAAAAATTCTAATTCTGGAATTTTAATCTAAAATAAATTTAAAGTTGACACAATTTTACAAAAAGAATCTAATTAAAAAATCTGAAATTAAACCCAATCATTTTAATGGTCTCTAAGAGTAGAAGGCCACCATAGTTGAAGCGAAATTCAGAATTTTCTTTTACAATGTTTTTTTACTTCTAATTTGACTACGCTAATACTTGATTTCTCTTAGTGACCGTTAATTTAAATACTTAGGAGGTCTTGCATTTTACACTTTTTTACGAATGTCGTGATAAAGTGATAAAAAATCTCAGAGGCGGCTTTGGCTTATCTTAAAAACTTATAATTCACCTGGCAATTACCGATGACCGAAGTATTGATATTACACATGGTTTTAGGCTATACAATTTGCAACTTCGAATCACTTTTGACGAATGTTTCTACTTCAATTTCCGGAACTGAAATGAAAACCCCAACCTATCCTCGAACTTGACTCGTAATACAGACTTGGTAAGATCGAGACGATAGAGTGATATCGGTGTTTGATTTTTAGATTAGCACTAGCAAACACATTCTCTAGTGTGGACTTTTGTTTGATCATAATGATTGTTGTAAGAGTAATTTTTTCGTGGTCACTGATCTTTCGAGTGCCCTCAAGCTGTCTGTTCTAAACCCTAACAATCACAATATTAAACAAAATTTCTGCAGTATCTTTGTAATATTGATCTCTATTATATAACCTATAGAGGATCCTAAAATAGCATTCTCCAAATATTGATATTCCAGAAATATTGAACAATATAAAAAAATGTGTTTACTTCTGAATGAAAGATTGGATCAATGATCTCGGGCTTGTGTATCTCCTCTTCTTTTTTATGGTTGACACGTTAGCCATGAAGATTTGAGCTGACCTTTGATTGCGAATTACCCGCAACTATAAAATCGTGGAGAAGGTACACCATCTCAGTAGATTTCCAGTCGAACAAGCCTCTAACCGTTGTTCAAGCAATTCTTTACAAAATGCCAGTAGCGCTCACAATTTTCGGTGTGAGTAAATAAATCAGTCGTCGGTAAAAGCAAACGAATTACTTTTTAGGAGCCTCGTAACAAGTACTCGAAATAGAACGTAAAGCGTAATCAAGTGGTGCAAATTGAGCGACGGTGGTGTCGGTAAAGAGCGAAAATTGTGATAATCCGTGAAAAGAAAATTAAGTTAACAAACGAACGCATCTGCACGTGTCTATGTACATGATAGTTTAAAGTCCCGTATTATCACAATTATTCATCAACAATCTCTTATAATTAGAAAAATGTTTGTTATAATATGGGACCTAATTGAGGATAAAAAGAGCTGTATTAAAATAGTCCGAAGTTACTATTGAGTGGTTTTAGCGTCCTTAATTATATTTTTATTGTGTAAGACTACGAAAAGCAATGCTAGTGTTCAAATTGACTTTAATGAGTTCAAACGCTTATAGTAACTTATTCAATGGATTTTATTTCGTGACTGTACACTTGGTACGAAAATGCGATAAGAAGGCACACAGACGAGTATATATTCAACTGACGAATATGAGAACCTAACTCGTCTGGCGTTGTATTGGTTTCTTTTTTTTTTAAGAAATGTCGCACCGGGGACGTTCGGTGCTTTTGTATGATATCTGTAGATAGCCGCACGACGTAATGCGTATAATGCACAGTAATACATGTTATAAAAAGTATATATATATTATAAATATATAAATAAATGAATAAATATATATAGATATATATGTAAATGGAATCTTTGATGATATATTAGAATAAGCTAGAGAGGTCATAAAACTTTATATCGCGTATTTCAAAGGTAATAAGAGCGGTTCTTTCTGATTGGATGTTGTACTACCGTAAAGCGAATAAAGCTTTCGAACCGTTTTATCGCGAACAGATAAAGCTTAGTCTGGAGGCTACGATGAGCTCTTTAGTCGCAGTTCATTCACTATTTATGATAGAAATTTTGTGCACTCATCGAAAGTTGAATTTCTCATTACCTTTGAAGTATGCCGAACTGCATCTGTAAATATCACACACTAGTTATGAGAGATCGCTATTATGTCTTTTATTATTGCCACAATTATTGTAAATTAGTATCTTATTTAGATTAAATTTTTATTTCGCGATGAGTTTCGGTTTATCTGCAATATGAGGAATAATGCGAGAAGCGCGAAAAATGTATTTTTTGAAAATCTCAAGACACTTCAAGTCTCTCTCATCGTTAATGATCTCCTTGTTACATTCTCATTTTTTGGTTATGTTTTTTCTAACTTTGAACACTGAACGAGAATCGATAACCTTGTCCAGGAAAACGACGAGAAATGCCACCAGAGGTGTACATGTTTCAATAAATCCACGTATTTCTATGAAAAATATACTGATTCTTGTTACTTTCCTTCCTCTTAGAATAAGCTATGCTTAAGTTTTTCTTTATTAATAGTATTCATTTATTATAAGTTTATTTATAATTTTATTTATATGCAAGGCGTTCTTCAATGCAATACATAGAAGGTAATTATGAAACTTTTTTCCGTAAATGCAACCATTTTTATAATCAACTGTACAGGCTGCTTCAATACATTCATGTTGAGATATCGAATGATAATCGTTCTAAAATTAACTTTCTCGAGCACACTTGCCTACACATTACACAGTCAATATAATGAGCGTTATACAAATAATAAGATGACATTGAAACTTGTTACAATACAATTAGAGCCCTTTGAAGTTTTTCTTTAACGGTATTTTCGTTAACTGGGTTAGAAGTTAAAAACAATAAAGGAAGGTATTGAAATCTATTTTTGAGAAACTAAGTATTAAATTTAATATCAATTAAATTTTGTTGTCAATAGCCTATATATGTGGGCGTCCGCATGAAAAGGGTTGAAAAATGAGTCACCGGGGTATTTTTGAAGTTGGAACTTCGAAAAACCGTTTTTCGAGACAATCTCACCATTTGGTTGAAGATTCACCTTTTTGGATTGAAAATTCATCTTTGTAGATTGAAAATTCAAATATTTGGTTAAAAAGTCGAATACTTTTTTTGAAAATTCGGCACTTTTTTTGTAAATTTAACTATTCAGGTGTAAAAGCAGTGGTTTGGTTGAAAATATTTTTTTATAATTCAACTATTTGGTTGAAAATTGATTTCTCTCGGATGAAAATGAACTTTTTTGTGGAAAATGAATATATCATTTCCGGTTGAAAAGTCAACTGTTTTCTAAAACATCCGACTTTTTAGCTTGTAGACTCAATTCTTTTGTTGAAAATTCATCTCTTGTGATAGAAAATTCATATCCTTTTTAGTTGAAAATTCAACTACTTTCTTAAAAATTAATCTGTTTTGATTTAAGATTACACTATTTTGTTGAAGTTTGAAATTTTTTGTTGAATTTAACTGTTTTTTTTTATTCAAAGTTAAAATATTTTTTGTTTTAATATATCTTTGAATACATTTTTGTATTGAAAATGAATTTTGTGAATTGAAATTCAAACTATTTTGTTGAAAATTCGTCTTTTTTGTTTGAATTCCATTTTCTTAAATTTAAAATAAAAATATGTTTTGGTTGAAATATCAACTACTTCGTTGAAAGTTAAAGTACTTTCTTAAAAATTCATTTGCTTTTGGTTAAAGATGCATAATTTTAGTTGAAAACTCATCTCTATGGTTGAAAATTTAACTAGTTTGTTAAAATTGTTTATTTTTGTTTTGTTTAGAAATCAATTTTTTTAAATTTAAAATCCAACTATTTTTTTAAACGTTCTTTTTTTAGTTGAAATATTATGTATTTTGTTGAAAATTGGTCTTTATTCGTAGAAACTACATCTTGGTTGAAAATTCGACTTTTTGGGTTAAATTCAACTGTTTTTTATTTAAAATTAAAATCTGTGTTTGATTGCAATTTCAACTGTGTTCTGCTTAAAATTCCAATCTTTTTTGGTTGAAATATCAGCTGTTACATTTTTGGTTAGGAATTAAACTTTTTGAATTGAAAACTAATTTTTTAAACTGATGCTTATCGTATTCATCAAGTCAACGATATCAATTCAACTTTTGTGGTAAAAAAATCGTCTTTTTTGGTTGAACATTAATCTTCATGGCACAAAAGTAATTTTTTTCGATAATTCAACTTCTGTTCTGGTCATCTTCTGTGGTTAAACATTCAACTATTTGGTTGAAATTAATTTTTTGTGTAAGACTCATCATTTTAGTTAAAAATTGACCTCTTTCGTTGCAAATTGAACTGTTTTGTTAAAAATTCATTTTTCTGGTTAAAAATTAATTTTGTTGATTAAAAATGTATTTACTCCATTTGTGGAGGAAAATTGACCTTTTTTAGTTGCAAATCAAACAGATTGGATCATTTAAAATCACTGATGAAGACAATAAGTCAAATTGACTGATTTGCAGTCACTTTTGACTGATTTTTCAGCAAAAATTGCCTGTCAGTCGAATCCGCGATATTTGAATCGTAAAAACTGACGTCGAATCAGTCACTTTTCACTAATCAAAAATAGTGTAAAGTCAATTTAATACTAACTACGCGCAGGTTGGATTAATCATTTTTATATATTTGGTTTTGCATGGTAGTTTTATCTTTTAATCAATTTTTCACTCTATTGAAATTTTCAAACATGTCGATTTTGTAAACATAATTCATTAAAGCTTTATAATTTTGGGTTTTAGCTTCTGAATTGTAGTTAAAAGTTCCATAATTCTTTTCATTGTTGATGTTGATACTGCTCAACTTTATTTTGTTTGATTTACGAGTTTTTTATTTAGGCATTATTTTCAGCGTTATTATTTTGGTAACCCAATATTTTCTTAGATAATTTTAATAAAGAATAAAATCAGACCTTGATCATTAGAAATGAATAAATATATTGCAACTTCTTTTTCTACCGCGAAAGTAAAAGCACAGAAATCCAAGTATAACTATAAAGAATTTTAACTCTTAAGTTTTTTTTTCTGATATAAGCTTCAGTAACTCTTCGAAAATTAGTTGCAAGTAGCAATCAGTATATCAGACTGCACAGCCCAAATTGCTCTCAAAATGGGGAAAATAGGGTGATTTTTCACGAAAATAGAGGAATGTAATAGAGGAATAAATTCTTTTAAATAAAATTATTTATTTCAAGTGGCTGACTGATTCAGTCAACAGTATTGACCGACTGATCTGTTAAAATGACTGATTTGTTAGTAGAAATGACTGATTTAAATTGAGAGTGTGGAGTTATACATTATTAATTGTTATGTCACTGAATATGGCAAACTGAAAAAAAAGATTATACCTGGTTATAAAAAATATGTTACCAGATATAATCTTGCTCTATTAACGTCTGTGAACTTGTGGAAAAATTAGGATAACTAATATTTTGTTGACAAATATTAATAATAATGTTGTAAATTGCTTAGATAGAGTAAAATGGTCGACGCAAGTAACTGTTTCTTCTTCAAAAAATTCTTCGAGGTAAGAATTCTATGGATTGCATATGTATCTTTAATATCCACAGAAACTAACTTTTAACGTCGAGATGCTTCTCCTATAGTTAAATATTAAATATGTTAACCTAAAACATCTAGATGTTAAGGGTAAACATCTATTTTCTCCGTATTTGATCCAGTTCATATAATGCATTTTTCTCACTGCAGTGGTGTAAACTTTTAATTAGCTCTTTTGTCACATGTTCAATTTGAGATAGGGCAATAAACCATGCAGATATCGATAGGAGCTTTGAATATACAACTAAATATTTATCCATTTTCACGTGGAAAAATTTTCGTCGCGGATATTGAAAAAGAGTCCTATTTAACCAATGGACAATCGAAGTGCAATCTACCGCGGATTATTTGGCACGATGATACATAGGTAGATACACCGTGAGAGGGAGGTACTACAAAGCTGTGTATTTCGCCAATATTTGACTAAATCATGAACAATGTTTGATTGTACACACTAGCGCACGCATACATCTGGATCCACGCGTACTTATGTACTTTTGCATATATAGGAAAGAGGTACAGCATTACACCTGCATTCACACACACACTTACATATACTCACTAATGCACACTAGCGAATATACGCTCATACAAATATGTATATGTCCAAACGAGCTTTCGCTCGATATGTCGGGTTGGTAGTGAGATAGAGAGAGATAGAGAGAATAATTGAGTATGTGTGTGTGTATGATGGAGGAAGGGGATGGGTGCATCTCGTACATATGCCCTGGATTGTGTATAATTTCACTCTATGATCTTCGTTTTGATACAGAGTTATATACATGTATGTATACTGTATAGTCTCGTTATATAGAGAGAACTTGCATTTTCGCGTCCAAAAATATACATGTTCGAATTTTGGAAATTATACTGAAAAATATTATAGGCTATATGAAAATAGATGACCCGTATTTTTTGTTCTTAAAAAAATTAATAGGACTACGCATTTCACATTTCTTTCTTATCAAGTGTAACATGTAACGTTAAACGGGGTGATTTCGGACATGTGGGGTAAATTTGGACATTTCTCAACTGATAGTTTCAATTACTTAAGGGGGTTTTAATCAGAATCTAGAACCAGTGAAGGCTTTATTAAGACTTTAATTGGTTCTAAATTCCGCGGTTAAAACCCCCGCAAGTAAATGAAACTATCAATTTAGGAATGTCCGAATTTACTGCACATGTCCGAAATTACCCTGATTGACGGTAAAATAACACTACCTTATTCTTCTGCAATTCTGCAATAGAAGTTATGATTGAATTTGTTTGAAATTTTAGATATTCATTTGCAAAAGAATGAAAATGCATTTTGTCATTCTTTCATGTTCAAAAAATGTTATGTAAGGATTTAACAACATTTTTAATTTCCATGAAATCGCAATATTTAAAACCCTGTAACGGGATTTCTATATATTTTTATCAACTAGAATTTTTACAAATCATGAGCTGATTACCTAAGAACAGGTTTTTGAAGAAGGAATTAAAAATGTATGATAATTTATAGGCGAAAAAGACTATATTGTAAAGATGAAAAATCATTCATATTTGAGTTTGGCGGCGCCTTTGGGTATGAATATTCAATAGACACCAGTCAGAGCATTATCTGACTGAAAGTCAGTTTTTTCTATTGACAAAACTTTCGTTTTAACAGATGAATCACTCAATATTGCTGACTGGATCAATCATTTAATCGAAGTCACTGATTTACAGTCAATGGAAGTGACTGATTTCCAGTCATTGGAAGTGACTGATTTTCAGTCAATGGATGTGACTGATCTACAGTCAATAGAAGTGACTGATTTGTGTGCTATAATAAAACATTAAAATTATTTTTAAATACAAATTTCTAATTGAACTCCTACATTTCAATAAATGATTTAAATTACACATGAATGACTGATTAACACAATGAATGTTACGGATTAGATCAATCAAAAAGACTGATTTAATTAGTTAAAGTTATTGATATAATTAGTGTAAGTTACTGATTACGTCATTCAAAGTGACCTCGTTGAGATCATTCAAAATTACTGTATCCGCCAGTGTACGTTACTGATTACGTCAATTTGTCTTTTACAGTAGAAACAAATTTTATCGGTTTAAAAGTTCATTTTTGTGGTTAAAATGCAACTGTTTTTGATTTGAAATTAAAGTATTTTTTGATTGAAATATCAGCTATCACATTTTTTGTTGAGAATTCATTTTTTACTATCGAAAATTCTACTACTTGGTTGAAAGTTGATCTTCATTGTTGAGAATTCATTTTTTTTTTATTCTTAAAGATGCATCTTTTTTAGTTGAAAACTCATCCCTATGGTTAGAAATTAATTTTTTTAACTGTATTCTGTTGAAAATTCTTCTTTATTGGTAGAAAATAAACGTTAAGGTTCAAAATTAATCTTTTTGGTAGAATTCGACTGTTTTTGATTTGAAATAACAATATTTTTGGGCTGCATTATCAACTATTACATTCTTTAATTTTGCTTTTTCTCGAGAATTCATTTTTTTAAATGAAAAATTCAATTACTTCGTTCAAAGTTGGACTGCTTTGTTAAAAATTCATTTTTGTTTGGTTGGGAATTAATTTTTTAAACTGAAAATTAATCTTTTCCAATTTTGGTTGAAGATTGTCCTTTTTCAGTTAAAAATTCAACTATTTGGTTAAATTCGACTGTTTTTTATTTCAAATAAAAATATCTTTGGTTGAAATATGAATTGTTATTGATTTAAAATTGATATATTTTTAGTTGAAATATCAACTATTACATTTTTCGTTGAGAATGCATAATTTTTTTATGGAAAATTTTACTACTTGCTTAAACTACTTTGTTACAAATTTATTTTTTGGATTGAAGATTTATCATTTTTTTACGTTTAAAGATTATATTTTTTTGTAGAAAATTAATCTTCTTGGCGGAAAATTTCTTTAAATGAGAATTAAACTACTTGGTGACTGAATTAAAAATTCACTTTCGACTGATTTGTCAGTCGTCGACTCCGCATTATTTGAATCAGTTGAAATTGACTTTTTTCTGTCTAATAATAATTGTCGAAATATTATTTTTTAAATTGATTGATAGGTATATATATTGTTCAAGTGTACTTAGAGTATCGATTGTATCGTCTACAAGCACTGACGATGGTTTAGCTTGATTCAGCAGCGGTTGGGTAAACTGAACGCCCCATAGATATTTAGATGAGGAGGGAGGGAATTTTGCTAATTGAGGGTGCAATTAATTGTATTTTTGAATTATTGAATTGAATATTATTATTATTATGAATATATATTGTTGAATTATAAATAAAAATCATGGATGAATGATTATTATTATTTTAATAATAGTCGACTTATCTATAAGTAATATAGCACAATTTTTCCTAATATGCTTTGTACTCTTAATCTCTTATCCTCTTAGATGTATTTTTTTGAGATTGAAATTTATTTTTATTCTTCATCTTTGTTTTAAATCAAACAAATTCCTGATAAAGGATTTTTTGGATTCGTTCCGACTAACAAACTTAAACTGTCGTTGAAATATATTTACATTTCCAAATAAATGAGCTTATGTATTTTTTTCAAAAGGAAGATATCTAATTATTTGTCATTACATTTTTTGAAAAATTACCAAAATACGATATTTAACGTTAAAATATCACATTACCTCTGTATAAAGCTCTGTAATGTTTTTAAATACTTATTTTCTTTATAAATGGATTTTGTTTTCGCCAGTCCTTATTATTATTATACTTATAAGTAGATTATATTTATGACTGTAATTGGAAGTAAAAATCGCTAAATTTTAGCTAAATTATTTTATAAACAATGAAGGTATTTACATAGAAATCACTATATTAATGAGCTAGAAAAGACAACTACTATGGATATACAGTGAAACCGGGATTTAGCTCCCCTGGATTTTACTCTTCCGAGAATTGACGCCGCGCCGTGGGGATACGTGAGAGGCGTTTGCGGGGGGATGTGCGGTGTGCACTCAGGCGTAACAAAACAGAGAGAGATACAGGAGAGAGACAAAATAGTTCCGAGTCTCTGGATTTAACGACAAGGTCAGCCCCAAAACCGGCGCTAAATCCAGATACGACTGTATATGGTTCTATATTTTCAGAGTTAGAGTAAAAGACGCCAATTGCCGATGAATTGAGACAATCTAAAACTTTGACGGCATTTAGGATACAACTGGAAAATAAATATTTTTACAATGATCGATATTCTTGCATAATATTTTTTATACAATGTCCTGTAATGCTGCATATGTCACATAAGGTCGTGTCAAAAATAGGCGGTCTCTGGAAAAAAAGTTATCTAGGATTTTAAAAATTGAAATAATATTATCAGTTATTTCTTCTAAAAGAAAATACATGATTTTTTATGACAACACAATAAATCTAAAGGTATCAATTTCATATGCAACAGAATGACCCAACAATGTAACATTCTTTTGTTTCTTTATATTGATAAAGATCTTCGTATCAAATTATTCGACCGGCAACACTTTTGATATGTCAGGATTTACGTTGAGAAGTTTAAAACTTACGAAAAATAATTTTTATAACAAAAGTTTTTGTAATTAATGTATTTCTTTTGCTGTCCGTGCTTCATACCAAATTTTTTAAATGTTTGCATTTAACTAAATCATGGCCTACTTTTCGGGAGAAAACATTCCTTAGAACTATGCTGTTTCCAGTTTTCAAATATAGAAAATAATCATTTCAAAATTTGATCAGTAGATGTGTAGAGAATGTTTTCCCAGTAGAAATAAGCAATGAATTATTAAATTTAAACAATTTTTCCAAAATTGGTAAGAAGCGTTAGTAAGAAAAAATTCAGTTGCAAAAACCATTATTAAAACAAGTGTTTTTTTTGGAATTTAAAAAATCTTTTTATCAAAAATAATGTTTTTCATTCAAAAGGACATCATCATTGATATCATGTTGATTTTTAAAATCATAGAAAAAGTATTTTTTCAAAGATCTGATTTTCGGCACGATAACTATGCTCAGAATCCATCACAAATACATTTTTTGATCTCTTAGTTTTATGTTTCCATACTCTCTAGGATTGGACATATTGAACAAAAATTATAGATGTTAAATTTTTGGCAATCACCCATATACTTTTATACACAATCTCAAAGTGACAGGAACCTAAAATTCTTGAGATATTGAGATGCTAAATTGGGAAAAAATGAGTTCGATTAGAAAAATTTAACCAATTCCGAGTAAATCATTCAAGAATGTGGACTTCAAATTTCATGGATTTTGAGAATCGTCTTTGACTTGTTCCTGAGATATGGGGAGGTTGAATGAGAATAAAAAGTTAAAATCCAAAAAAATTATTTTAATCCGGGAAAATAAAGATTTATGTGTGACGGTCTCGCTGAAAGGTCTATAAAAAGAAGAAAGGTATGTTTCTTTATAAATAAACGATAATAATTTTAAGATATATTATTTATGATTGCAAGGAAAAAAGTTAAGTGAAAAAAGACCTGATAAAAGTGGCTTTTTGCAGAAAATGATGATTTAAGATTTTAGGTTGGAATTTGATTGGTACTTTGGTGCTGAAAAAAGTATGGCAAATAGTTTTATTCAAGGGGTTTTTTTTTAAAGAATTGTTTTTATATTACTATAAAAAATTAAAAAAGAAGAAGAAGATGGAAGACAAGTATACGGACAGTCATTTATCTGATTTTGAATTTAATTTTTTATTATTATATAAAAAATGAGATTTCGATCAAATTCTTTAACATGACATGTTTTTGATTTTTCAAGAATTTTATATGCAAAATAGCCCATTTTCGACAAATAAGTTGGTTATCTAGTTGAATATTGCAACCCTTCATTTATAGGAAAACTGATTTTTGTTTCAAGAATTTGAATAATAATTATATTTATTTCAATAATAATAATAAATTTCGAACAAAAATGGTTCATTTAAATTTTGGGTTAATATCACAGGTATCGCTGAACTCGAGAAAGATAAAGTCTGTCATTCGTTTGCAATTTGGAATGGATCTTTGTATTTGAGACTATCCGCTTATAGATATACAATTATACGTATACACTCATACACATTATACATATACATATAAAACTATAGAGTCCAATTTACTTAGGTGAGGCGAGAAATTGAAATTTTCGTAAACGGATTAGGTTCGAGTGGTCAGACGACAAACTCCTTGTTAATTAGAATGTAATCCTGGGTCTTAATGGTGGTCCTTAATCCTCATACGAATTAAAATCAAGACAAGTTTCACCACCAGTAGACCGCCGGCAAAAAGGGATGGCGAAGACACCTGGTAGCCTGAAATATTATGAAATTTGGCGATCTTGATTTTACCCTCAGAATTATGTTTGAACTAAGCTTGATTCAATTTTAAGCATATGATAACAAGGATATATTTTTAGATTTTGTAATTGTATGAAGATATGACAATAATGTAAAAATAAAAAATCGCTAGTTTCAAATCATAAACTGGGATACTAATTAAAATAATCTTACGAGGTATGTTCGGAAAGTATCCAACCTTGTGCTCTAACTTTGTACCTAGCTTTTCTATCGTCAAAAACAGGTGTTAAATAGATAGGGAGGACCTCTGTCAGGCTCCAAATTAAGTGACGCGGACTTGCGAATCTTTAGTCGATTAATATACGCAGTTGCGTAAACGTCTAACCATGTACGCGTCGTATTTCAGGATGACGGAATGCACCGAACAAAGAGTGTGCATTAGGTTTTTTGCTGAAAACTTGGCCACCTGAAAATGTGAAACGAGTACAAGTTTTAATTAAGGGAAGTCGTCGTTTAACAATGAGAGAGGTAGAGGAAGACCCTGGGATTCCAAAAATATATTGCTTCGGAAAATTTGAACCAAGATTTGAGGATGAGTCTGGGTCAATGGCCTAGAGTCCTTAAACACACCTTATACCGCATCCTGCCCATTCATCGCAGCTTATTTAGCAATTTCTGGTGAACCGCGGTCTTACACAACTTCGCCCCCCCCCCATACAATCCTGACCTATTTATTTTAACCAGTATCAAGGTTTTGAATCTTAATATCCATTTTTCTCCGTGAAGGGAGTGATAGTGAATAATCCCTTCGAAGGAAATTTTAATGTAATCATTTAAACAAGCAGAGTTAGTATTTTTGTTGTTCGTAATTCCACATCGTAGAATCGTATAGCAGTCGCAAATCTAGAAAAGCAAATAAATTAATTTTAATTTCATATTTTCAGTTGAACTATTCCAGAAAAGCATTCAAAATTGCATAATTGTCTAACATACCCATTAAATATTGAAGAGTTTTCAATTTAAAATATTCAACATTGAATAACAATCGAATATTTTTCAATTTTAAGTCTTCAAAATTGAAATATTAAAAAAAAACGTTCAAAATTGAATACCTTTGATACATAAATTTTGAAAATTCAATAATTTGCAATTAAATATATATTTTCGAAATTCAAGAATTTTCAATTGTAAATATTCAAAATTGTAGAACATGGAATTGTATATCTTTAAAGTTGAAGACTTTAGGAGTTTTTAATTTTAAAAAATCACAATTGATAACATTTAAGAATGTTTATTCATACATTTTAAAACTTAAATACATTTTAATTTTAAATCTTCGCAATTGAATATTTTTCAATTTTAGATCTTAAAAATTGAATAAAGCAGTCTTCAAAAGTACATCATTTTTTATTATACACATTAAATATTGAAGATTCTTCAATTGAAAATATACAAAATCGAATAAAAATGAAATATTTCATAATTTTGAAGTCTTAAAAATTAAACTGTTAAAAAAACGTTCGAAATTACATATATTTAAAATGAATATCTTAAAAATGGAATAATGTTCAATTCTACGTATATTTTCGTAATTCAAAATTTTCAAATTCACATTTAAAAATTATGCAAGTTTTAAGTTTGATAATTCAAAATTCTGTAATTTTGATGATTTACATTTGAAATGTCTTCAATTTTACATATTTAGAATTAAAAACTCTTGACTGTCACCAAAAGTGAAGAATTTGTAATTGTATTTATTCAAAATGATAGAACTTTGAATTGTAAAACTTTAAAATTGAAGAGCTTTTAATTTTTCAAATTTACAATTTACGTTTGAAATTTCTTCAATTCCGAAGATTTAGAATCAAAAACTTTTGACAAAATTTAAGCATTTTTATTTATACATATTTGAAATTAATTCAATTTCAATTTTAAATCTTCAAAATGCACATTTTTAGATTTCTAATTCATGTATTGAATCAACCATTTAGAATTTAGAAATTCTATCACTATCTTTGAACTAAGCGACCCCAAAAACTTTAAAATGAAAAAAAAACTTGTATGGAAATCAGATTACTATAATGCAGATGTTTTAAAAAACATGAAAGCATTATTTTTAAGCTCGTATAGTTTTAAAATTGCTTACTCTACTCTCAATGAATATTTTGGATAATAAAACACATATTTCAAAATACTTTTGGAAAAAAATTGTTCCTATCAAAAGTGACCTCAATATATACGACCATATATCACCAATTTTTAAAAAGTAATCGAATGACTTTCCTCGGTAAATAATAAAGGTTTTTGGTTGACGGACGTCAACATTGATTAAAGTAATACAAATATAAAAAATGGCCTGTTAAAATGAGAGACTTAGACTTATACTAAAAATGAGAATGTAAAAAAGTGAAGGAGCATTTGAATTCCTCGTGCGAGCGGAGCACTCGGAAATAATTTAGTCCCTGGAAATTCACAGTGCGAGGAAACACTTTAAAACGTTTACGCTGCCGCGCCTGCAGTTCCAAAGTCGAAAAGGAAAACTAAAAAATATCGTGGAAAATCCGCTTCCGGCGTAAACTAGCCGGAAGCAGTTTGTTCAAGGCGTTGGAGTTGCTCTAGCGCGTGGGAAGTCATCATTGCGAGAGACACGAAGAAGGAATAAAAAGGAATCAAAAAGAAAGCAGTAGGAACATAGGGGACTTATATGTCTCGCGGGTGCTTGCATATTTCAGATGTGTCTCCCCGATGTAGAGCGTCAAAGCCAGTCTTAAAAAAAAAAAAAAAAAAACATTGAAAAGAAAAGGAGAAGGAAATAAAAAAGGAGAATAATCCATCCTGGATAGTACGATTGCCGAGCGATGCTCATTTGATCGCCAGCTACCTGCTTGCTCTACGTCCTCTACCCAACTCCCCCTCGTGTAGCTGAGGGATCGCCAGACGCTGTCACCGACCCTTGCCAGCATGGTAGCCCTTTGTACTAATGAGGAGTAAAATAAGAATCAATAAATGTTTTTAATTTTGAAATTATAGTAATTTAGGAATATTATATTTGAAATCTATGTTCTTTTGGCTATTCCAGCGATTTGCTAATTGCCTTAATAAGTTGAAAAATAGAATGAGTGCGATAAGTTTGCTATATATGAATCCAGATTTTGAAATTCCACACTTTGTTGTTGTTTTAAATTCATTCTGGATTCATTTAATTCGTAATCGTTTAATCACAAATTCTTAAAATTGATAACTGTGGAACTATCAAGTCTTTCAATTAGATATTTTACAATTACGGAGCATTAAAAAAAAACAGATTATTTTTCACGTTTAGAATTAAAACCAAATCATTGAGGATATTTAAATAACAAATCATCCAATTTAAAACACTCATTTTCGATGACTAGATTTTTTTCGGTTTAAAATCAAGTTCGGATAATTTTTAACCTTCCGTAGAAGAAATGTTCTAATTTTCAATGTTTACAAGTGCTTAAAGCTTCCAAAAGATTTTATTATGTAAATTCTAAGCCTAATTTATACAAGTTCTATTTTGATAGTACTCAAAGTCGATTTATTGCTCCATGCCAGTTTAAAATTTCTGATCATAGGGACATTTACAACTATTGCAGTTGAATTTCTGTGAACCTATACATCATGGCCTGAAAAACACTTCGAATTTTCAACTTATAGATGACAGATAACATATCGCACTTATTCTAATTTTTAACTTGTTAAGGCAAGTATCAAATCGTTGGAATCGCCAAACCACTTAGATTTCGAATAAAATATTTCTAAATTACTAATTATCACCGACCCACCGACTTTCCAGCAGTAGGCAAGGGTCGGCGACAGCGTCTGGCGATCCTTCAGTTACAGGAGAGAAAGTTGGGTAGAGGGGGTAAAGCAAGCAGGTAGTCGGCGATCAAATGAGTTCTGCCCCGATTCCCTATACTTGAATGAGAAATTCCTCGTTTTCGGCCTTCATTCATGAATTGAAAGCGTACTACGTCGATACAATAGATAGTACGATAGACATCTGTGACTTCTTTTGTTCGTTACGAGTTGAGCTGGGAATGATCGTATGAAGTTTAAAAAGGGGCAATAAAGAAATTTAAAGTGGGCCTCTTTAACATTGTGTAAAAGTTATTCATTTTTTATATACAGAAAACTATCATTTCATGATTAACTTTAATCCTTGAAACCCAATGTTAGACAGTTCGAAATTTTACATGAATTCTACAGTAAAATCATATTAAACTGTATTATGCATCCGTGATATTCCTTTAAATTCTATTGAATTTCTTAAAATTAAAATCCGAATTCGAATTAAATCTGTAGAGAAATGTTATCGAATTCTGTAGTCCAAAAAATCCCTTAACTTCAGGAACCCTCATGGTGTCCAACTACTTACTTTATATGGTAACTAATTTAACTGAATCTTATTATATTCTGTTAATTATCATGAAATCCTATGGTATGTAGTAATATTTTTTTAAATTCTATAGATAATTTTGCGAAATTTATAAATAGCAAAGTTCAATTCTATGAGAAACCTGGAAAATTCCTGCGAAATTTAATGATATCATGTAAAATTTCACTCAATATCATTTCAAATTTTCTGAAATATAGGGAATTCCAATGGAAAATTCATCGGCAAAATCTCAACATTTCGTGAAATAATATGAAACCCCACGTAGGTTGATGGATTTCTTAAAAAAACACGAAGAAAAATGGGGCGTAGTTCCAAATAGCTAAATTCTCTGATTTTATTCAAACTTCGTATACTTATGTACTTTGACGCGCTGATTACAAATATGATAGTGAAAATTTTCTACAAGGCCATTTTCATGGTGAAACCATGAAAAACTATAAAGATGATGTTTTTTTGCGTTTATCTAAGCAAATATGCAAAATTTCGCAAAATATTCTAAGCGAAAGTTGTAGATCTCATCGAGATACAATTTTTTTGTTGCGTGAAATTTTTTTTTCACGAGTGTTAGTTTTCGAGAAAATTAGTGATACATCTAACCGTCAGCTCTTTCTCTACTGTTGTTCATTACAAATATAATTTCGGTCAAACATATACCCTTTCCGAAGGTCATTTGGTGGCGGCAATGCACGCCTGCGAATGGTTACAGAAATAATTTTTGTCAACCCCCTACCCCTTTCCAACGTTCCGTGGGTGCGGGAAGGCACTCCTGTTATTAATTTTAGTACTTTTTCCAAATTTACAGTTTAAAAATATTAACTTGACAGAAATGAATTTAGTAAATGTTACTGAAAATATCCGTAAATTTATCCAATGTGCTGAAAATTCTGTAAACTCTGCTGAAAATACGGTAATCTTTACAGAAAAGCTATATACTATCTGATAAAAAGATGAACAAAAGTAAAAGTACAGAGTTTGTCAGCATGACAAACAGCAAAGGTGAAATGCTATATGATACAGACGGGATAGTAGACGCTTTAAAAGACTCTTTTAAAGAATTATTAG
>JAABKJ010004004.1:0-24997 GCA_011634705.1 Andricus grossulariae
TGGGCGACCTGAACGTTCGGCGTCACTTGTGCTGGTACGACCACAACGGAACTCAGTAAACCACTTCTTAACCATTTAAATTGAGGGTGCAGAGTTCCCATAGTATTCATCAAGCCTTTCCTTGATTTCCGTGATGGTTTTTTATGCCAAAAATAATGCTTAATCAGCACACGAAATTCACTTTTTTCTATTTTCGTTAACATTCACGAGGTTCTCTCTTTTCAATGGTTCAAAAAGTCACTGACTTATCAAACAGCCCCCGTATAATTAATTTTCCCTGCCATACTCATAAATTGAAAAAGTTTTAGGAAATTTTTTATAGAGTTTAGATAATGTTACCTTTTTGTGTCAGTTGACAATCTCGAAGTGACACCGATCACAAATTGGAACAGGCTCGGTTACGGACTGCGATAAAACATATAAAATCGTCAGTTTCAATTGAAATAAAATTTTTTCCCCATAATATTGAGATTCTGAATACGGGTGAAAAATATTTGGTTTAAAGAAATTAGCTAATTCAGAGTAAATTGTCCAAGAATGTTGAGGTTATAATTCCACAGATTTTAAAAATCGGCTCTGGGTAGAAATTAAAAATCGAATTTTTAATTTTTTACTAAAATAAAAACTTGCTCCTGAGGTATGGTGTAACGGTGTCGTACAGTGGCAGACGATTTTCTACTGAAGGGGCCAAAAAATACCATTTTTAACAAAAAAACATATTACTTTCAATAAATGTAGTTGCTGAAAACATGTGAAATCAGTCTTCGAGCCTATAAGTAGAGGCCCGGCAAACCGTTTTGCAATGTTCGACACAGTTGTCGACTAAGGTATGAAAATAAAGTTGAAGTTTGTAGGTATATATGCATGGACGTCACGTTGTCTTTCTGGTACTACGTGGTCAACGTCAAATTATCTGTTGAAATAAATTCCCTGAAAAATTCCCTAACTTTTAAGTAAATTCCCGAATTTTTTCTACAAAATGTTAGTGAAGATTTCCGAAATGTTACGGTTATTAGGATCCCAAAAATTATCGAGGAAATCCCCGAAAAATTTCTTACAAACATAAATGTAACATAAAACTGAATCTTCATCTCAAGAATAAATTCTTTTTCTACTTACATCCTCATAAATTCTAAAGTAAATTAGTGCTCATCTTCTAAAATTATACCCTGCTCAGTACCCGCGAAAGCGTAACGGTAAACAACCTAGGAGAATCTCTAATCAACCTGTAATTTTGTAAAAGGACGTTCCATAAAAGGTACCAGTTTGCATAGGTAATTATAAGATTCAATATTAGCATTTACACCACATTATGAGAGTAATCTTTAATATGCCATGGGTCACCAAAAGTGAAGGTCCTTGGCCTGCATTGGTCTCAGTGGGTATGAATTAACTGCAAAATTGATGATTTCATGTGATCAGATTCGTTCAAGTCCAGAGGGTCATTAAGTATTATAGTGACGTGTCGATACGTATGTTCATTAAATGTATAATTAGATGATTTTGCTCATCGTTGTGTTCAGTTTCAGGTGATATACATGATGAGACCTTGATAAATTAACTGCTTCTTTAACAACAACAATCTCTGCGGTCTCTACTTAAACATTCGTTGTGCACAATCACACTTCACTAAACGTGGCCTTCGTCGCCATTTTTGCAAGATTACCAAATGTATCGATATTGTTGATTCACTTCGTACTAAAATCGTATGCTAATGGCACCAGTAAAGGATTAATAATTAGAGAGGAGTGGTTACTGAAAACAATGCAAACCTTACTTTTAAAGGAGATGCAAACCTGACGTATAAAACACTTCTTTACATAGAAATCAAACATCCGTTTAGAGTAAAATTAGTAAATGACCCATACAAACTATAAATTAATAATGTCAAGAGGTAAATGAACGGTGGCCAAGAATGAATTTGGCGTCATTCTCTTTTTAAATTTAGCTCGGTTCAATAATCGGAAGCACAACTTTCGATGTCGCAAAGCCGTAATTAAAATTCTAAAATTACCCGCGCGCTCACACATCAAATAAACGCGTAAACCCTCTATTTTCTCAGCACCAAAATTCTAAATGAACCTCAAACTTTTTTGTTTCAGATTCCAGATTCTCAAGAATGGCTGAAGTGGGGACAAAGAAGTCCATGAATGTCGTAAGTAAAAAGAATAACGAAGTGTGCAGTGTCCGTTCTAACAACAGTTTGATTGATTTGGATAATATAAGCACGAGTAACAACCAACTAATTTCGCTCTGCGACGACGAAGAAGACGATGACGAGCTTATCTTAAGCAACAACACAAAAAACGAGCTAACAGCTGACGACAAAAGTCTCCAAGAGCTAATAGAAAATGAATTAGCTCTCAGAATTTGCTCTGGACAAGATGACGAAGAAGAAGTTGAAGAAGAGGAAGAGGACTTAATCAATGTTCAACCGGAAATAAAAAAAATCGTCATTGAACCTAGACAAGACCCTCTTGATGTGAATGCAGAATTCATAGTGGCAGAGATAGATCACTACTCCCTAATCGAGGAACCCTATGGGTACCAAAATGGACACATCATAGAATCAAGCCCAAAGAATCAGTTCAATTCGAGTGTTTCACATGAAATGCTTGAAGAAAACTCTGAGCGAGAAAACGCCGATTTCCAGAATGAGGAAGTTCTACTTGAATCAGAGTCAGATGTGAGTCTTGATCGATCATCAAAAGAAGTTACCGAAAAGGAAATCTTCCCTGCAGATGAAGTCGAAGAAGTACATTTGAATAGCTCTGATGATGTACTCTTGGATGTTGTCGATCATGTGGAAAATTCCAAAACAACCTTCGATCAGTATCGCAATGAGCAAGATATCCAGAAAAAATCGAGCTTGGAGGATCTTGAAAATGTGCAGGAAGACAGTTTTTCAGACCTTCCAGAAGCTGACAGAAAATTAGCTGAATTTGGTGATCCCTGGTCGGACTTAACATCAGAGAATTTGGTTCAAAGTCATCACATCAGCAAATTTTCAGATGATTTTGATCACGTTCCGAATCAAAGCCAGTCGATCAATGATAGTCTCTCGAGCAAACAGGAAATAGACAGTTCATCCCAGAGTTTTGATATTAAGGATAATGACATCAGTTCAGAGATTTTGGATTCTAGTAGAAATGAGTTGGATTCCAGCAGAAATGATTTGGATTCAAGTAGACATTTTGATTCCAGTAGGAATAATTTGGATTCCAGTGGAAATCTTGATTTGAAGGAACCCATATCATGTAAAGAGGCATTAGGAGTGGATGAGAAAGACTGTTCTCCGAACAGAGACACTTGTGAAGGATTTTCAGGAAGAAAATCTGGGGAGGTCATTCGAGTTGGAAAAATTATGGATAATGATGAGTGCCTTTCTGATTCTACGAACACTGATCTCGAGAGTTCGATTAATACTTCTGGGGATGTTGAGGTTGAGAAATCGAGGGTTTGTGGTTCCAAAAAGGTGGTGAATGGTATGTCCCAGTTTGAGGCGATTAGCGTTAATTGTACAAAGTTGAAACCTGCTCAAGATGATTTTGATTCGTGGACCACTGTTGGAGATGCGACTGTTGAAGAAAATGGAGTAGAGAGTAGGATGGTCGAGTACAATGAAGTTAACATGGATGGAAAGGATTTGGTTGGGAATTGTAGAGAGAAAAAAGAGAGAGATTCTGAAGAGAGGGAAGATTTTAAAGAGTATAATGTGGCTCCTCTTGCTACAGTCGATGTTGAAAGCAGCGAGGATTCTAGTTATGAGGATGATGTAAGTTTGCTTTTGCTTTTGTTGTTTTTGTAAGAAAAATCATATTGAAAAGAAATTCCGGGCTCAAACTAATGGACGCAACAATTTTTCCTTCCACATTCCACAACTGAATTGACATATATAAATATTGCCAGTGAGACAAGAATAAATTCTGCAACATGATTTTTTTTGTACCCGCATTGTGATAGTATATCTGCAGGCTTGTCCAGATCGTGCAGAAAATTCGGAGGTCGAATATCTCAGGCGATAAGAGGTAAGATTGATGATCGTGTGTGACGCTGTACCATTTTTCGATACTAATCAGCACGATTGTATTTGTCAATATTTTGTTACGCTGAAAATACATAACAAACTTACGCGAAGGATAATGCCCCTCAGCCTTGAATCGCAAAAGTGATTTTGATTTGCGACGTATTTATTATTTTTTTTCAATTAAAAAATATTGCAGTGATGATAGCCTTTGTTGTATCCTTAAATTGGATACAATGTACTGAAATACATGACTGACATTGGGCAATTCTGAGAAGAAGACGTCTGCATTTATTAGACATTACTTTATTCAGGCAATCAGAATGAAATGGCATTGACATGGATGGCAGTACTTTTAATTTCCCTGTGTAGTCTACCGAGAAAAGTAATTGCGTGACTATGTGAGACTCGTAGAAATCAAAGACTTTCCTTTGGGAAAATTATAAGATTCCTGAATATTTAGAATTTGATCCGATTTCTAGTGGGTGGATCCTATTATTTAACTAGAGAGAAATTTGTGTCAGATAATACGATTGTATAGAAATATATTCTTGAGAATTATATAGGACATGGAGTTATTACAGATTTGTATCAAAATAATACTGCAGGACGTTGAAATATTGGTGAATAATAGTAGAGTTTACAGTAATGGAGGAGTAGATAATTAGAGGATTGATTCAAGTAATTGTAGGTATACATAGATCAATCACCTCATCGTCCACTCATTCTTTTCAGACTTAATTTTAAAAAATTTATCCAAAAACTTCTTTTCAGAAATGAATATGTTTAAAATTATTTAATAAAACTTTATAATAATTTTGAACTTCATAAACTTTTCTAGCAATTCAGGAAAATTCCGAATGTATGCTAATCAAACAAACAAAACAGGTTTTGTTAATTTTCAAATAAACTAAAACATATTCAATAGTATCTAAAACGGCTTAAATTATCACATTTTTAAATATCCAATAGAGTCTTTTGGAAAACAATTGTCAAATCAACAATTATTAAAATTAACAAATGCAAGGCATTCGATGAAAAGTAGGTGATCTAATAATTATGACACACTCTAAATCTCTGATAATCATCTTACAATCACCAAACAATACCTTATGATTCTATCTCTGAATCCCTAATTGTTTCGACCCTAAAAGCATTGCTAAAACTGACCTACATTCCCATCCATATCCCTATTAATTACATTTTGCGCTCTCACACATCGTCCTTTCTTTTCTCCAAACCGA
The DNA here is from genome assembly GCA_011634705.1 of Andricus grossulariae. Classification (NCBI taxonomy): domain Eukaryota; kingdom Metazoa; phylum Arthropoda; class Insecta; order Hymenoptera; family Cynipidae; genus Andricus; species Andricus grossulariae. The sequence goes on from JAABKJ010004004.1 coordinate 5,269, forward strand.
TCTTCCAAGAAGCGTCGTCTGGTCTTTTGTTCCATTTTGCCTAGAAGGAGAGAAACTTTACTTTCGACTCCTTTCTTACTCCTCTCTTAGTACTTCCTCGTCTCTTTTCTCTCGAGTTCACAGGTGTTTCTTCCAAGCCTGAAGCTTAGCCTTGCCCAGCGATACAATTTCCTTTATCATGACCCTTCCGGAAGTAATTAAGGGCCAGCGTGAAGCAATCGAAGAAAATTGGGTCTGGAACAAAGTGTGGAATCATTGGCCCATCGGGCACACTGATATAGTTATATGCTCCACTTTATCGAGGTCAGGGGCCTGAGCGAGAATTGAGAATCATGAGAATGCCTATTCACGAGACTAAAATCGTCCAATCCTCGCCTCTTCTTACCGATGTATCGTCCTCGGTTCTGGTCCCTGAGTTCCTCCCTCTCCTTCAGAGCAGGCTTAACAGTGAGGGGACTGTGATCACTCTTGCGGGCCCAGCACAAGCCAATCTGTTACCAGAGTCTTGGGGAAATGCCCTATTCCAAGGAGAAGTTTCACTTAGATCCGTAGCACGCTTTGAAGAACTCACGAACGGGTTTCCTGAAGCTTCCCGTTCGTTTCGTTTCGTACGTTACCAGCCCATTTAATCGCCTCAAGGCCGATTTAGTTGCGGCGTCGCCTTCGTCCAGGCACCCGGTCCCGTCAGGTTGTTCGCCCTAACCTCTTCGATCTGGTACCGGAACCTACTGACGTTCGCCAATTGGAGTTAGTGCCGGTTAACTGTCATCCAAGTTGTTTCAAGAAAGCTTTTCCGCAAGGCTTTCTTTAAAGAATAAGAGTTGTTTTCAAAGAAGTTATCAACGGTTTGAAGGAAAGATGTCCGGGTCTTGGGCTTTCATCGACCTCGTTGTCCGAATGGAAGTGAGTGCGTCGACTCGTTGACTCGTCGTTAGTGCTTCAAGTACACTTATCGTTTGGTTGCCGCCACCAGTTGAGTCTTGAAACGCAGGTCAGTGCGAGGCAATAAATAGACGATGGATATTTAGCGTCTTTGCATAGCAGTTGCATGGAAGGTTTTAATGATATCATTTGGCACATGCTCGTTGTGGTAACTAGCGAGAGAGGCAGTGGACATTCCAAGAGTCAGTAGGGATGGATGTCCAGTTAATTACGGGGAATTCGCGCAGCGTGAAAGATTATGGAGCCATGAGCGAACACTATGACTAGTTGCGAGTTAGGACTTTATGGTTCCAAGTTCTAAGAATGAGAAGTAATGGCTGATGATAGAGTGGATTTGGATTGTGCTGCTTTGGGTTTATTAAGTGTGGTTAAGTACCTTGTTACGGATGTTGAGGAAAATTATTCTGATGTGCAACAAGTTGTCTGATGGGTAACGTTAACAGGTGTTAGGAGTGCAGTTTCTGTTTCTATGATGTAATTGAGTAGGGAAATATGAGGAAAAAGAATTGTGTTAAAGAATATAAGGAGGGATCAAAATTCATAATGAGACAACAATATTTCAACTAAGCATATATAAATAGGTTTATAATTAAAGACATCCATTATATTTTTTATTTGCCTGCAATTCTAATCATTCAAACTAGTTCAAGTGAGCAACATTTCCTCTTGATTGATTCTAAAACTAAAATTAATTATAAAATTTAGTTTACATACAAGTTCTTCGTCTTATAAGTAAAACAAGGAATATTGACAGAAGAAAGAGAATACTTTCTTTCTTTATTCTATTTCGAACTGATTTTCTTTACATCCCCTTAAAAAAGACAACAATAATTTTTGACCATATTAGCTTTAGGGTCAACATGATAGTAAATTTATTTGAATTCTGAAATAACAAAAAAACTAATTAAAATAAATTAACCAATTCTGAAATAATAAATTTCTCCTATTATCCATATATATATAATTAAAGATAGACGTTTCGATAGAAATAAAAACGGCTAAGAACCCGTTGAAAAAGATTAATTAAGCTTGTTATACGCCTCAAAATCTTTTTACCTTAAATTTAAAAGTGAACTTAAATTAAGCAGAAATCGATCTGGATTAGAGTAAAGTTTATATAAATGTAAGAAAACAATTTTAAACATGCGTGCTTTCATTTAATTTAAAATCAATTTATGACAATTTAATGATTAAATACGTAGGCATGATAATGCCAACTTCAGGTGCCAATTTCAATGGTCTTTATCTAGTTGTTACTTTCATGTCTTCATAATATTACCTTACTGCTACCTTTTTTTATGAAAAGAGACGCGAAAAATACAGGTTTAAGAAACTGCAGAAGCTCCAAAAATCGAGTCAAATTTAGACAAAATAGGGAATAAGACATAGGAAAGGACAGCAAATTTTAAGATATAAACAAGACTTTCTTTTTTTATGTGTCGCTAAATCAAAGAATGATATTAAAATGTATACGACTTCTAAATTATTATTAACTCCCAAACAATTGACACTATTTCAATGTCTTTTGACACTGAAAATAATGATAAATTTCAAGAAAAATGTTCTAATTTTTTTTAAGTATCAAAAGGTATTAAGTCATTAATGTAGCTATTTAAAATTGGAAAGCAATATACTTGTTTGAATCAAAATCTCACCCACAAACAATTGATAAATTATACATGAATCTATTGAAAATCTTTCTCTGGGTATGAACATTTTTCCTTTTTCTAGTCGCCCAAATTGATTAGATATCTCTTTTTCAAGGATATTTTTCCGCACAAACTGCAAATTTGTCAGAAAACAAATTGGTATCTTCCTTTAAAAAAGACGTAAAATAAATGTGGATCGCTTTTCTTATGAAACGAAAGTCAGAATTATTATAAAGTGAAAGCAAATTTCAACAAATATTAATATAACAGCATATTTTTTACAAACTACAAAACAATTTTAAGTATCTGAATAGTTTGAAAGTTTAACAAATGTCAATCGGCAATTCGTGGGCCAACATTTTAAACTTAAAATGTTAACTGTGGAGTAAGCCACAAGAATCGATTTTTGGCCAGCCAAACGATACTCCATTGGTTAGATCCACACTGACATGAAGTTCTATCAGAAGCACGGTTAAATTGATTTAAAGAAATTTCGATTCTTATATGCCGGACTTTATACCGACATAATATTCATTAAAGTTAAATATTTAAAATTTACATGTTTTTATAAGATGAAAGTTAGGATTCCGTGCATTATAAATTATTTTCAAAAATTAGAAAAACAACTGCTATATCAATTTTTCAATAAAATACATGTTTATGGAATACACAGAATCGAAAGTCTCTTTTGATCGACAGTAAATTAAAAAAATTGTCGAAAAAATGGAATTTTTTTGATGTGCGTGATTACTGATTATGCAGAGGAAAATAGTGTTTCCAAAGGTGCTCAAGTAGCTAAAATAAAGAGATATTTTCTTGCGAGTCATGCAATAATTGTAAATCTTTGCAGCGGAAAGCTAAAACTCACCATCGAAAATTTATAATTAAAGAAATAGATAGCGACCACATGTCAAAATCTGTAAAAATTTATCTTATAAAACTTGAATATTTGACTTTAATGAATATTGTATTGGTATAAAGTCGATCGAATAAGAATCTACACTTATTTACGTCAATAAAACCTTCTTTAACACAAATACGAGTAAATTTCACAGCTCTTCTGACGGAATTTCATGTCAGTAGTATTGGCCGGCCAAAAATCAATTCTTGTGGCTGACTGCGCGGTTAACCATTTGAAAGTTCGCCACATGGCCGATTGGCATTTTTAAACTTTTGAACGATTTAGACGCCGAGCCCTAATATAAACAATTTATTTAAATTTGAAATAATTATTATGGAAATCTGATCATCTGGTTATTATGGATCGAACTTAATGATAGTCCATTAAACTTTCGGAAACATTTTGATTTTTATTCTAAATACGATAATCTTGCAATATTATTAAATTAAAAATAAATCATGAGTCTTCATTTCTCGTTATTAGAAAAACAAACATAGAACATACAAAGGGCAACGTTTTTTTCTGATAAACGTCCTAAAGTAATCCCGACGTGAAAAAGAAAAATTAAGATCTACATAGGTAAAATGAAGAGATTACTCTTGCATTAAGTAATTTTCTTTTAACCCATGCCGATCTTCATTTTTTTCATACCAAGATTACCTCAACGCGTTTACCCGAATCCCTTTTCCTACTTCGTATTTTCTATTGCTATTCAATCAACGACTTTGGCTTTGAAATAACGTATATATTTTGTTCGTGCAGAGTGAAAATCGTGAGGAGGTGTTAACTACTAGCACGGTAGTTACTTCATCTTCAACTACGACAAAAACCAAGACGAAGAAGAAGAAGATCGAGGGTACCGGCAGCGATGCCTCGCCGAATCACACCCCTCGAACCAAGAAAACTAAGAAAAGCAAGAAGAGTGACCTTGAAAAGGAAAACATCTCCGTGGTGAGTCAAAAATTTGTAGTTCTTTCTTTTTTCTTCTTCTTTCCGTTTTATACTACTCTTTCAAACCGAATCAATAGGATTGAAACTATGTATACACATAAAATATCTAAAAATGTAAAGAAGTTTGAACATTATCAACAACAAAAAGGTACTGTTTCATCTATTCCAGAAGCTCAGTTAAGTTCTCAAAGAAAACCAATGTTTTTATATTTTAGTTATCTATTATATATTTTTAAAAAAGATTTTGAGAAACATCATTTTTAACTAAGCCATCTTATAATAATAAAATGCATAAAGAGGCTTATTAGAAAAAAAAGCTTCTAAAATTCACATTTCCAGCTTATTAGAGATAAATAGGTACATAACAATGAAAAACGAGAGGAGAAAAGGAAGATTCAACCAAACCAACCTCTCACTCTTTTCCTTATTCTTTCTCTGTCTTTTTTATAGTACGAGAAACCCATCATGTTTTGAGACCAATTTAGACCTCATCATTAAAAGTTTAAAGGGTACTAAGGATGAACAATTATAACTGTTTGCTTAACACTTCTCTGAAAAGTCATTTTGTACATTTTATTACATGAAATAGTTAGATAAAAATTATGTATCATAAAATCTTTTTTGAAAAATTTTAAACAGATACATGCTGTTCTGAAAGAATTAGTTTCTTACTCACCTTGATAAATCTATTATATATAATCATTTATCTAATTCAATTGGCCAACCATTTCTGCAACTTAATTAAGCTTCTGCAAGTATTCTTATGATTATAGCTTGATTTAAAATGATTTTGATTTATTTATTATATTAAAAGTTTTTGGCATGAATAATATATGTTGACTTGCTGTTTCCAGTGTAATGCTTTTTTTAATTTTATATTTGTTTTTCATTTTTAAATTGATTCTAGTTCGTGAAAGAAGTATTCACTTCGCAAGTAATAAAAATGCAATTTTCGCAAAAAGTAGCATGCCAGTGAATGCTTGTTATTTTACTTTTTTGTTAGAACGGTAACTTAGAAGACCCAAGCATGCATACGAGTTCCCGCCAAGTGTCCTCAGAGACAAATGAAATCTCCGACGAGGACGATCTTTCCAACGTCAACGTTAAATCCCTGGTAAGTCGGAATGCAAGAAGTGCGAGAAAATCAGTCAAGCTCATTTTGCATGAGGCTGAAAATCTATGTTGGCACTAACATATCTAATTATCCATACTTTATTCCAGTTTTTCTCATTTAAAATAACTATCTTCCATAATATTAATATAATATGTAACACTTCATTATAATATTCTGGATCCCTAACAAATATGAACTAAATCTTGAAAAAGTACGTTTTTTATATAAAATTAAAAATAAACTTCTCAATTTCCATAAATTCTCCCATCATCTCTGCATAAGCGAACTTTCTTTAACGGAATAATATTTCTAAATATAAAAGAAATGGTACAATGCATGAATTATGAAACAGCATGACTTAATGTTTTAATTTTGTGTATCGTCTGTGTGCATGCAGACACAAAATTATGTGTCCGAGGCAAATCGTATCGAACTGGAAAAATCCAGCAAGGAAGTAATCGCTACTGGCGTCTCCATTAAACAATTGGTAAGTAGAGTCTAAAAGTGATTAATTTTGTTGATAATTTCGCGTTGATCGTTAAACTTTATGTTCGATCGAAGCTTGATTAAAAACCGACGTCAATGTAGCTTTCAGTGGCCATTACGCATGATCTATTATTTGTATCACGAAAAAAATCACCTTTCGTTTTACTATATGATTGCAAAGATTTCGATCAAGATATTATCCAATGAAATATGATTAAAAATGAATAACTGCATTTTGCATATCACAATAGTGCGGTTATTCGTTTGTAATCTGATAAGAGGGCAAATCATGTTAAAAACGATAGTATCGGAAACTTTCTATCAGTACTACATCATCCTAATCTACATCATTTTTATCTACATCATCTTAATCTACTTTCATCAGTTATAGTGAGCCATTTCAGGGAGCTTTTCAGTTACAGACTTAACAGGTCATTGACTTACTATTTTCGAAATTAGAGCAATAATTTTTCTTAAATTGAAAAAGCTTCTTTGACGTTTTATATTTTAAACGAATAATTCTCCTTGAAAATAGGACAGAATCAAAACAAGTGAGATTTACGAAACAATACTTAAGTCGAGACCTGATTTAGTCCTTCATAATTTGCTTTAATGTCCGTGTTTACGCAAAGTGTGTTTTATGGCTAACAGTGTCGCAGCTTCGGCGACATCTCAAACATGAGCGATGGAGAACAAGTGCCACTCGGCAATTCTGAACACGCGAAGACTCAGGAGGTTGGTATCTCATGGTTTCTTCATCAAACAAGTTTGAAATGCTACTCCTCCAAATTTCTTTAGCTCATACGTTACTATCGGTAGTCAGAACCCAAACCACGTAACATGAAAAGCGTATGCGAAGAATTCGATAAATTTATATTTATATACTATTGAGTTTGAGTATATCTGCCTTTTTAAAAACGGAAATACCCATATAATTAATTTGAAAGTAGTCTTCTCGTGATTTCAATTTAATCAATTCAAAATTTTCACCGTTTGAAGTTGAAATTGTTGAATTTTAAATTACTTTTTAAATCTTTAATTTTTAAATATTACCAATTCAATATTGTTGACTTTGATAAATAGATTTTTTTAAATATGTAACAATAATATTTATTGAGATTTTTTAACATCTCGTCTTCTAATCAAAGCTGTTAAATTTTGAGTGTCACACATTCTAAAGTGCTTATTTTCAAGGATCTCAAATGAAACACTATTGTTAAAAGCTAAAAAAATTCACATTTATTCAATTTCGAACTTCTGCTGGACGTCCGTCGTATAAAATGTATCGAAAAGACCTTTTTCTCCAATTTTTTGAAAGCCTGGGTTTATAATGCTTCACATGCGGCCAATTTCACCGAAAAGTTTTTCCCACATGTCATTTAGTGCAGGGTGATTAAAAATTCTTTCATTCTGAAAAGTTTGTTAAAGTTATTTGCACATAAAATTATGCAATTTGAAAATGAAATTTGAAATGCTTAAAAATAAAAATTGGGCATGCTTTAATATTAGAAGTTACAATTTAAATGTTTTCAATTTTAACAGATATTTTTTAATCTGTTCAACTTATAACAATAAAAGTTTGAGATAATTAAATATTAAATGGATAGCATTTGAAAATGCTGGGACCAAAATTGTCTAGAAATATAAATTGCTTAGTTTTGAAGATTTTATTAACAAAATTATTTCATTGGAACTTTTCCAATTGTCAATTGTATAACTTTTACCCGCTTTTTCCACACAAAAAATTCTTAATTTAGACGTTTTTGAGTAGACAGATTTCGAAATTATTTAATAGTTTGATATGTGAATTGTATAATTTAAAAGGATTGCAGATTAAAATGATTAAATTTCATTTGTTACAATATACACTTGATTTAACCAATTGAAGCAGGGAAAGCTAAACGGTGCTAAATCCACCTTTTGACGAAATAGACTTTTTTACGCCTATTTCAGTGAAAAAAATTAAATTTTTTATATTTTTATCTTAAAATTTAGTATATAAATGTATTAAAAAATTTCAAATAATTCAAATTAATTGAAGACTTATACCAAATTATTCAATTTTTTAACAATTCGACGGTCATTAGAGGATTTAGACAAGTATTTGCCAATTGAAGATATTATTATAGAAATTAAAAAATGCTGCAATAATACGAAAAATGTTCCTTTTTTCTATTAAATAATGTTTTTTAAGGAATAAATAAAATAAAAAAGTATTTCATATGATTTTCTTAAGGATTTATATACTATTTTTATTTATAATACTAGGGAAAACTAAAAGGTGCGTACGTAGCGTCTTCTATTTTTTTCCCCCCAGTGGCTGTTAAACTTATCCATCCACCTACATAAAAAAATGTACTCAATTGGTTCTTCTCCTGTAAAATTATGTTGATTGGACTTAGAAAAGTTTAGCTTTCCAAGCTTCAATTGTATTCCTGTAGACTTCAAATTTATAGTAGATTGTACAACAAGCGGGATACAGATTCGATTACCAACGAGCATGAAGTTTGCTACGCGAGCGTGGCAAATCATGCGAGTTGGTAATCGACGTATGCCGCTCGTTGCACACGATGCTTTCCCCAATCACCGCGCCGGTACGAGTGACCACGTTCGTTCAGAAGAATCTAAGTTGCGATGCGCAGTTTCAGGGAGAAAGAGTAGATTGGGGATGCGCATGGCAGTACTTAGTTCTCTAGAGGACTAAATGCCACATAACTTCGCTGTGACGTCACCAATAGAGTAAAGACCAACTTAGATTCTTCTGAACGAACGTGTAAGTCGCAAGTTCCGGCGCGCATATTGGGGAAAAATTATTCAATTTGGAACGCAATAAATTGAAGTTCTTCAATATTTAACATTGCATTTTAAAATAATTTAATCTCAAATGACTCAAAAATGTTTAATTCTTGTCTACCACTTAGAAATTAAAAACATGTTACATATCAGTTACCTAGGTCAAAAACTAATCTTTTAATTTTTCCATATGCTTCTTAGCTTTGATTATTGATTTTACAACTAATATCTACATAATCAATTAGGTATAACACTTTGATTAATCAATATATAAGTTATTGTTGGGCCTGATGGTAAATTGGCTAATCTACTAAAAATAATGACATCTTTCAAAACGCCTTACTAAGATTTCTGATATGATAATCTATTTAACATTTAACTTTTTAGTTATGTAAATGTTGCATAAGACTTTATAAGCTTTTTGTGTGTCCTGATTATTGTGAGAACGATTCCTCTAATTGTAATTCGCTTTTTTAACCTACTGTTTTTGCCTTTTCTACTAATTCAAAAATCGTCGTTGTGTTTGAATGCCTGTATCGAACGCCATAGAAAGCAAAATCAATGGGTGACTTGCGTCTGTGGGAGCAGGAGCGTTCGCAGCTCGTCAATCGTAAAACCATCTTCACTGGGGTGTCTGTCAAAGCTCTCGTAAGTACCTTCAGGCTTCAAGTGGCGGCGTTTTGCATCTCTGAGAATGCTTTTCTTTTTTCTTTTTTTTTCGATGACTACTGGCGACGAGACTGCTGTAATTACATCTCAAATGTGAGACACTGTAAGCCTCTAAAGGCTTCCTAGTCACAAGTAGAAACATCTCCATACAGTCTTCAATTTATTAAATAGATATATTTGATTTCATTTTTATCAGAAATTATTGCAGATATCGAATATTAATTTCGCAATTGAAAATCTTCAGACTCGATACTCCGAACTTATGAAAACATTTCACAACTTGCAATAACACCAATTAAGGAACATGACCTTTTCGCTCAATATAATTTATTTGCAAGTGCATTAGTATTAACTGAAATTACGCAGAATCAGTGAGCACGATTTCATTTGTAATATGGTGCTTGCTCTTTGTAATTAAATATGCATAACTTGTCACTATATGCTATCGCCAGGAGTTAACGAACCGTCGATTTATCTTTTACGTTGCACCTTAATGTCTGGATGGTGCACATTTTACTTCCATTTGTGTCAAAGGATCGGCTTTTTATGCCTTTTTGCACTCTATTCGCTTGACGCATCACGACCATTATTTCGACTCAAAGGCTAGGACTGAGTGCATTTTAGGAAACTTGCTTTATACTTTTATAGGACTACCGTACATTATTTTTTCTCATCCTTTTCTTTTCTCTTCTCATGAACTTGACCTTTAGATGCATAAATCATTATATAGTATAAAATACCTTTTTCAAAAGAGACTCCTTCAGTGTTTTAAAAGTCGGGATGGAAATGGAGAACGCCTTAAAATCATATTACTTTGATGACAGTAGAAATCGATCCCATTCTCTATAAGTTTGATGATGTAGCGGAAGATGTAAACATACATGTTAGAAATACTTTCTCTTGACCAAACCTATTACATGAAATGGGAGGCAAATAAATAATTTTTTAACTCGACTAACCGCTACATCCTTATACTCAAATTACTGGCAATACTTCCCTGTTACCACACTAACTAGTCACTGCTTTTTCTCTTTTTATCTGCTCCGCAAAACGTGCATGAACTTTAATGAAATTCGCGAAATGGTCTCTATGGTCTATATGGTCTACAAACAGAGAGCTTCCTACTGTGGTTTGGTTAATATAACGGAAATGGGTAAGGAGAAGGTCCAGACGCACGAAAATATTTATTTTAAGGTAAGATCTGCAATAGTAAAAATATCCCTTGTATGTACTTTCATCTGATTTCAGATACTATATGTAATCCAAACCCAAGTTATAAGTACTATAAGAAATAAGTGTATCCCCTCTATATTTCTCAGAACTAAATGCCTTTTTTGACCATAAATATTTTAGTGAATCTAGCTTCATCCAGGGTTTTCTTGGTTTATATGAGTAACCTAATCTAAAAATTCCTGAATTGCAGAAATCGAGTTTCAACAAATTCGACGCCCTTAGCAAGAAGTCCGTTCTTCACGTTCGGTCAGTGGATGCGGGAAAAGTTCAACAACAGCTAAATGCCGTGAGTCTGATTCAGATAATTATAGTATGTAGTAACTAAATGGGCAATCATTTCGCCAACTCGAGTATCGTGGTTAAGCAATCGGATTGAATTCTTTTGCACCGATCGAATCCATTGTTCATACAGGAAACGGTGTAAGGTGCATCGTTATTGCCCAAGTAATCAGATGCACGAAATCGCACGTTTTACTGAATTCAGCCTCCTTATATTCCCGTTCCTGTTCTTCACGTTTTTCTAAAAAATTATTTATTTTAAAAATATATACATATTATAGCAATAAGTTTGTCAGTTTATCGTTTGAAATATTAGCATCAAGCGTTATTCCTTTACTTTTTTAAATAAATGGTAACTGTAAATACCTATAATGTGGAATACTTTAGGCTATGAAAATCAGTGTTTTTCCAAGGGCAGGAAGAGTTGAAATTAAATAAAAGAATCTCTCCTTTATTGCGTAAAACCATATTTTACTGCAAATATTCATCGAGCACTGACACTCGACAAACATGGTCTTGGATTTATAAGTCCGCTTGAATGCACCGTTTCTCGTGTTATTTACAAGTGGAAAACAAATGGATAAGAAAGGACAAAAGTTTGTAAGCTGTTTATCATTTCTGTATATATGTACGAGTATGTACAGGATAAAACGGTCCCGTTGAAAACTGGTTTTTGCGTTATGGGAATATGGTGATACGAGGATGGCTGATCAGGGTGCCGAGAAACTCAGAAACGCGGAATGTTGAATGTTATGTTGATACGTAGACTTGATATCAGTTTTTTCTTGAATGCTGCAGGTGGGTCAGAACGGGGATGCGAATCCGAATTGCCGCAGTTGCGGCAAGGTTGTCTTTCAAATGGAACAGACCAAGGCTGAAGGCTTAGTTTGGCACAAGAACTGTTTCCGATGTGTTCAATGCAGCAAACAGCTTAGCGTCGACAATTATGAAAGCCACGAGAGCACACTTTACTGCAAAGCTCATTTTAAAGAACTCTTCTTACCCAAACCGGTCGAAGAATCGGATCAACCTGGTGAGTTTATTCATGCCATGTTTCTCGTTCTTTTATTTTGTTTTTTGTCAATCAAATTAGATTTTTCAGACGAAAATTAGGAGAAAATAACAGAAAAAAAGGATATAAAAGTTTTTGACTTCACAATCCTTAGATCTTTCTTTTAGCAAATTAAATTGCTTAAAAATAACGATAAAATAGTAAAGATTCAGTGATGAAATAAAGAGAATTGATTGTCGTCAGTAAAAGTTAATAATTTCTAGCAAGACACCAAAAACAAAGAATAATTTATATTGAGAGCAGGTTTTTGGAGTTGGAATTTTTAATTACAACACAACACAACACTTCTTGCGAAATATAAAATATAAAATAATATATAATAATCATAATAATATATAAAAAAATACTGTAAAATATAAATATAAAATACTACACGTGTTGGCATATCAATGAAAGTTTAGCATATTTTATAATAAAACTGCATCACTTTTGGTCATTTTCAATAAACATCAATCAAATTTTTACATCTTAATTATTGACTCACATTATTTTTTCGTACAAATCTGACAAGGACGTAATTCTTTATTTTAATTTACATAATAGTCGGATAAAACTTTTTCACATTTCAAAAGGTCATAAAAATACAACTTTTGATTCACGTTATATAATTGAACCTTGTGCAGACATATTTTAGAATAATATTAAATACATCTTTTATATAATTTAATAAGCTATAAAACTCCATTCGAGTAGTTTATATAAGGTAGTTTTGCACTACCACAAAATTATCTTTTTAACCATTGAAGTTAAAATCCTTTCAAATTTTATTTTCCACTTTTTATTTAAATTTTTCATCAAGCAAGTCATTTTTTAAACCCCAAACTAAATTGTAAAAAATAGTCCTCTGAATTTATGAACAAATTTTTTATAAAATCTTCCGAAAAAAATAGCAAGAAATTCAGTGGCATTTCAAATAATCTTTAATAACCTCCTATCAGAATTTAGTAAATAATTCGCTAAATTACATTAATGATTTAATACATAGATTAGTAGTGGTCGAATCTCAAATTCAATAAATTTATATAAAATATATTATTATACTTTTAGATCACCTTTAATGATATCTGCAAAAGATATTGCAAATTTTGACATTTAATAGAAATTAACTATCTTCTAGAAGAATTCTTGTCAAAGGTATGGCGTTTCCTAAAAATCCCGATTTTGATTCAGAAAGAGTTGCATAACTTTTTAATTTTTTAATTTTTAAAAAAGCACGCGAAGCAAGTAACCGTTTGCAGAAAACCCCTTAGCAAAGAACAGCGCATCGCAAAAACGCGGGACCTGACACAGAAAAAGCGGTATAACATTTTTATTTTTTAAATGTTGACACACAAAGAGTTGCATAATTTGTTTTTTTTTTTAATTTAAAAAAAAAGAAAGAGATTTTGAGCTATTACTTATCTTTGTTGAATCGTAAAAATAAGAGGCAAAAAGAAGTAATTACTTTTTAAAAAATGCCAAAAATGGATTTTGACCCACCTCTAAGGCGAACTGGACCATAATCTTCTACAGAGACATGATTTAGGTCAAAACAATTAGCTTGAGTCAAGAAAACGCATTTTAGAAATTTGGCTCTTAGGCCTTCATGCCCTGGGATCCTCGAATTGGTAGACATTTTTTACATAAACTGACATGAAAATAAACACGATACAAATTTTCCTTTAATATCTACTCATTCACAAACCGTAATTTTCATCTCAACGACTTCAAAATCAAATTGAAAAATGTTGTTTAAAATACTTGCGACGCAGAAAAGCCTTGAGAATGAAATCTGTTTTAACATTTTTTCATTTATACCCGTCTATTTGCTCTCCGGAAACCTGGTACGAAAACACAATTAGCATGTGATTCACTGTTGCCAAAACGATGTTAGATAAAATTACTATTAATTGCATTAAAATGAATATTAAACTTATTGCGCGCAAAATAAACTATTTATCTTTCATTGCGATAAAATATAGTTACAATTATTTTATTAACTCCATAGTGCGACCTCGAAAGCCAGAAATGATCATTCGCGAGAACCAGCCGAAAGAGCTGCCACCCGATGTGGTCAGAGGTAAATTCGAGTGCCCTGCAGACGTGTTTTTCTACTTTTTTGTCGTCCTATCTAACAATCGCTTGCGAAATAGATTTCACTTTCAATTTGCCACTTATTCAAAAAAAATATTGTATGAATTAATTTTCAATCTATGTTCAATTGATGAACAACAGGAAAAAAACCTATCAAAAATTCTGTTAACAAAAATGTTGGTATTGCTTGGACCTACAATATGTTTTCCATTACAGTAAATTGCTAATATTTTTCGTTAAAAAAAAGTATTTTTAGTCTAAACATCTTTTACAAGTTGCAATCAATTGTTATAATTCTTATATTTTTTTACCTAAGTCAATAAAATTAGATTTTAATATTTAGTAATATTAATAGAAAATAGTTAAACGCAGCCCAGCTGATTTGTTTGAATTAAAGCATGTTGAAATATATGTTTAAGAAGAATGCCGCATTTTGAATTTATTAAACATTGTTCGTGATTTTCTAAAACTGGTCGTTGAATCGCAGATTCGTGTTAACACTCTAATCCTACTACACGCAGAATGCGTGTCGAAAAGTTGCGTCTAACAAGCGTTATAGCTTTTAAATGTGCTCTTATAAAATGGATGAAAAATAAGCAAAAATTGACATTTTTTTTATTTCAGCTTCTGATAAACCAGACCTTGGATTGGAGGAGCTTTCTACATTGAACGTGAAATCGCGTTTCCAGGTGTTTGAAAAAGCATCCACCGAGACCACAAACGACATCGAAAGGTCACCCTCCCAGGTGGCTGTTAAAAGATCGCCCAGCATTCTCAGCAAATTGGCCAAGTAAGTACAACGGTAAAATTTCAAGGTACAATACGATTCCCAGAACTGTTTAAAGACTCTCCATAAGTTCCGTCTCTTGTTTTAAAAAATGCATTAAAGAATTAAGAATATAAATATGAATATTTGAATTTAATTGTAAATAATTTTTAGTTCCTATTCATGTCGAATTAAAGCTTTGAAAAAGAATGTCAAAAGGTTTTGGTCACTTGATGTTTTTTTTCTCTTCATTGGATTTTCTATTGATAAACAGTTATTTTTGTCTGTCCTTTTCTGTCATTAAGACTATTTTAGAAAGTAATGAATTATCTCTTGAAGCTAGAATTAATTTGAAGTAGATTATGATTGGTGAAAATTCGTTAGGTACATAATTATAAAATTTTAAGAACTTCTTTTTATTTGAAGCCAAGAAACGGCTTTCAACGAACGGTTTGACCTTAATTAAAAAGCATGAGAGGGCAGACAGAAGGGTGCTTGGAAGATAGCCCAGACATTTCTTTTCACCCTAAGTGACTTCCCTTAATTACGTATCTCTTTTAAAAACAAATATTTATCCTCATATTCTACAAACAATAATTACGAAAATATCACAGTATTTTCAAAATTACAATTTCATTATTACATCTGAGCAAATATACATATAATTTACAGAATAAACATTATATACAGAATTTATATTATTTCTACTCGAACTTTGAAGTTTAAAAGTGAAAACTCAATTACTTTTCAAGTAAAACTGATGACCAATTATCAAGAGCTTTGATTTTATTGAAAATTGAAGAAAAAAATGTATTATATCATGGAAATTGCAGATTGAGAGTAAAAGAGAATAATTATTTAGTTCAGATAAAAAAAATCTGATGATACGTGAATTTCTCTTTCTCACTAATAAGATTCAAGGCCATTAAAAAATTCCTTTTCTCATCCATAAAACTATTTACTCTAGTTTCTTCCTCTCACTAAGGAATATAAAACTTTTTAGCACTTCCGTCAAAGAGATTTCACTTCTTTTATAATCACAAGTTATTATAAGAATAATGTTCTGACCTCTGTAAATTATTCTGTATTGCAATTACAATGCGAAGTAATTTTCTACACATAGTTTGTGGAGAGTAATGTAACGAAATGCAGAATACCCGTACCGTACGGCTTTTCTCACAAGTAATTTATCAAAAAACGAAGAAAAAGCTAGGGAAGTAAAGACGTAAAAGGCATTCGTTTAAGGATTATTTCACGATGACACTCAGAGAACATACATGACTCTTGGGTACTTAGGCCACGGACATTCTATGGTATTCGTTGGTCACATTTTTGAGCTTTTTCTTTAGTTTTTTTAAGACAAAGAGAAGAGAAGAAACATTTCAAGTCTCGGGATTCGTGTGAAAAGAATGTGCTTGTAAGGTTGTAAGTTCTGTGTGTATTTTTACAGGTTCCAGGCGAAAGGTATGGACATTGGAGTAGCTGACGAGTCCCTTAATGGAATACCCTACGAGGAAAGTAGCGAGAGCGACGAGGAAATTGAAGAAGAGGAGACAGAAGGTGAACAATTTTAAGAATTTAATTTTTTTTAACTTACAATTCTTCTTTTTTTTAAATGATTTTTTATACTTTTTTTAAGCTCAAGTAGAAATTAAAGTAAGAAGAGGAAATCAGGGTTAAACGATCCGCTTGATGTAGGAGAATTTAAGAAAACGGAAAACTAAGTTGAACAAGACATTAAATACTGCAAAGTTTTCAGGAAAAAAAGTAAGGGTACAAAACGTGATAAATCCACTTGAGTTCATTTCTCAATATTTAAGGATTTACAATCAATTGATAAAAATTAAATTTGAAATGGGCTGTTATAATCTGTCAGACTATTCAATAAATTAAATGCAAACAAATATTTTTAATTTAAAAGTGTATTAAATTTATTAACAAAACAAAAATTGATTTATTCAGTTTTGATTCAGCAAAGGCATATTTCACTGATTATTCATGTTCTAATTATATAAATTGACAATTTTCTGTTTAAATATGAGAACAGAAGAAAATTTTATACGTGATTACTATATTTTCAATTTTTAAAATAAAATTTTTTAGTTTTTTAAAATAAAATTTTTTAGTTTTTTAAAATTATATATTATAAGAGAAATATTGAAAAGTATTTATGATTTTTAAAAAGTATTTACATGTTTCACAAGCTTGACCTATTTACGTAATTAACCTGTAATCGGAAATCAAAAGTTCTGTAAAAATTTTTTTTTTGTGGGTAGACTTTTAGACCGAGATGAATTTTTTTCATCACCATAAGTTTGATAACCGAATCGATAATATTCCAAACATACAGAAACAATCATTATGTCAATTTTTTCCAAAAATGGATTTACCACGCTTTGTTTGATTACTCCTTACTTACTTAAATTAACTTACTATTTATCAGAATAAATGAAGATCGTTCTAAAGAATATAATCAATATATTTAAAAAATTATAAAAAATGTATACGTTTTAAACCATTTTTTAATATATTAAGGCATATGGGCAGACAACAAACTGATTACTAGAGTATCTGTCTGAATGAATTGTTTTCACAATAAAATAGAATGTTATGAATAATTTTTATGTTTTTTAAATCTTCAATAATTCTGACCAATCTCACAGTACAGTTACCTCTGATTTTAGTAGGAACTTCAGTGGGGACTAGGGCCCCAACGAACCTTCTAACGGCTCTGTTTACTAACAATAAAATAATAATTTGGCTGTTAATTACTTTCCTATATTACTCTTTTCATGTAATTGGTTATAAAAACCTACGTGAATGATTAAACTTGACGTTTTCTCCGTTTGTACTTTTCCGACTTAGGTTCTTCTTCCAGAGAACGGCTCAATTTTAAAACAAAAAAGTATTTAAAGAATGAACATTTTTTATTTCAAACATCTAAAAATATTTATTTGATTAAAAATTACGATTCAAAATTCGAAACCAAATAATTTTTAATGTTTATAACTTTCTATCGAAAATTATTCAATGTTGATGAATAATTATAATTGGAAACCATACAATTAGGTATTTCAGGTTGGGTACGGGAAATCCAAAATATCTGCACACCGAGTGCCAAACAATAATACCAATTTCATGGGACAAAACTTTATTTTTGTAATAACTTTGAAAAAAATGACTTTTCAACATAAATATATTTAAACTTTTTTTCAAATGCTATTAAATTAAATAATAAAATCGATCAAAAAATTTTTAACGATTTGATTATTTAATTAAATAGCTTTTCAAAAATAATATCCAACTACACTTATGGTGAAAGATCATTTTTTTATGAGTTATAAAACGAAATTAAGTTTTGTGGCGTGCAGACATCTTGCCAGCTGAGTTACAACATGAAATACCTCATCTTGAATGTTTCATTGTGAAATTAATACATAGCAAAAACAGTCAAATTCAAAATTACCATTCGTTAATAAAATTTTGAGAAATCTAACCAAAAAATTTCGTTAATTGAATCAGATCTATGACTAGGTTAATAATTCAAATATAGAGGTAAGATTTAAGCTAATCTGCATAGCAGATGTATGGTTGATTGAAACATACTTTTTCTCTCTGTTTTTATAACTTTACACTTTCTTCTAATTTTATTGTATATTTTTTATGGATTCAGAACTGGAAACAGAAATCATCAGGGCAAAACGAGGAGCTCGAGAGCGTCCCATTAGTTTTACAAAAATGGACGACATGAAGAATCGATGGGAAACTACGAGTCAGCAAGGCAGACGTGAATCGCAGCGGGAAGCAAGAAAGGAAGAAATCGCGGGCATTCGTTCACGACTTTTTATGGTAAAATCGATTCAAAAAGTTTTTATAATTTTTTTAATATTCAACCAATAATAATTTCAATTGATTTATTTGATATTAATCTTGCCCAAATTACTCTTGCTTTCAAAGTTTCTGGTTAGAAAATCGAGCAGAGTAAATAAAATCGTCAACCGTCCAAGGAAACGTTAACTTTTCCTGGGCACCTTTGTTACTGTAAGAGTGTAAGTGGATTATAAGAAAGTGAGCGAGGTACTTACCCGTAAATTTTATTGTCTTGGACTCAGGTTATTGGGACTAACAATGAGAATTTAAAAGTGTCTTCTGTAGTAATAGCCTATTGCCTACGAGAGAAATGTATAGGTATAGTATAGTAGAGCCTTGAATGGATTAGCCGGGGCGACAGAAACACAATTGAATAAGTAATTTATGGACTACCTGAGTCGGTTACGAACAAATCATTTCTGGTTTTTGGTAATAATCTTATTGATATTCAAATTATACGATTTTCAAGAGGTCGCATCCTGAATCTATGAGAAACAACTGTTTTCATTTCCAGCGATAATAAACAATATTTAGGGCCTGAAATAAACTAATGAAAATCATGCTTTTAAGCAAAACATCTATATTTTACGTTCGCGTGGACGGTCAAGTGACCGCCTTTTTGGAATTTCGAATGTCGCGCTCACCAGTGAGCTTTGAGTGAGATGGGAGGGGCATGTATTCTTTAGTTACACTTACGACTGCTATTTCCGGCAATTTTCGCTATTTCCGGCCAAAAGTTCCTTTTTTTTTATTTTTTTTTTGTGCCACCTACTCATAAGTTGATTATATTGTAGTTTCAAGTTACAAGTGGCAAATTATGTACTTCTTTTCAAGTGGCCTTTTTTGAAGTATCAATTATTATTATTATTATACCATTAAGCCGTTTCCCTTTCGGGGTAGGCGTGAATTGCTCGGTTGGAAAGTAGTAATG
>JAABKJ010004005.1:0-24997 GCA_011634705.1 Andricus grossulariae
TTGAAAATTTGTTTTTTTTGTTGAAAATTAATTTTTTAAATTAAAAATATAACTATTCCAGTTGAACTACTTGGTTGAAACTGATTTTTTTGTGTTAAAAAGTTAATTTTTTATCGAAAAATGTAACTTTTCCATTTTTTTCTGCAAATTTATTTCTTAAATCGAAAATTCATTTACTTGCGTAAAAGTTGAACGAATTTGTTAAAAATTAATTTTTTTGGTTGAAAATTCATCTCTTGGGTTCAAAATGGAACTATTTTATTGAAAATTCGTTTTTTTTTGTTGAAAAGTAATTTTTTTAATTAAAAATGTAACTATTCCAGTTGAACTATTTCGTTGAAACTGATTTTCTTTTGATAAAAAATTAATTTCTCATCGAAAAATGTAACTTTTCCATTTTTCGCTGAAAATTTATTTTTTAAATCGAAAATTCAATTAATTGCGTAAAAGTTGAACCAATTTGTTAAAAACTAATTTTTTTTAAGATTCATTTATTAGATTGCAAATTGAATTATTTTATTGAAAATTCGTTATTTTTTTATTTAGAATTAATTTTTTATATGAAAATGTAACTTCCAATTTTTGTTGAAAATTGATCTTCTTAGTTAAAAATTCATCTTTATTGGTAGAAAAATAGTCTTTTTGGTTGAAATTCATACTTTCGGGTTGAAAATCCAACTTTTTTACAAAAAATTCATCTTTGACTTGAAAGTTTAACAATTTGGATAAAATTAACTTTTTTTGTTAATTAACCTTTTTTGTTAAGAATTAAGCTGTCTTCTAAAAATTCAATTATTTGGTTGAAAATTAAATTTAAATCAGCTTAAAAATAGATAATTCAGTCAAATTTCCACCAATTATAATTTTAAACAAATTTTTGTTAAAGCTTAAAAATGAGAAAGTTCAAAATATTTTCGATTGTAGCGTCGTGATTTTTCCCGGTCATGAAAGAAGAATCACCAAGAAACGGGGTTTTGACCCTAAAATCAGATTTTTGAGGCATGTTTTGTGAAAATGATCTTTTTAATGTAAAAAAAGGTACCTTGAAAAATTAATTTTTTTGTCCTGGAAAACCTGGAGAAGTCCTTGAATTTTTGTTTGCAAAAAGCCTAGACACCCTGTCTAAATATTTCCCCCCTTTTTCGTGAAAAAATTACCCTGTTTCCTCTTTTTTGAGCTATTTGCGCTGTGATCCCTGTATATCTGATCCCTCTTATCCATTGTAGATTTAACGGAGGCATCATACCTGTTCGACTGCAGGTGATTATTTCACTTACAGTATTTCAAAGGCCTGTCACTTTCGACAATTGTTCGATAGTCCTTTGTGGAGAGGCTCAATGTTTCCGTGTTAATGGCATATGGCGCTGTGAGCAAATTTCGATAAGATAAGGCCTGCTTGCACTGCATTCGGCCTTATCAGACACCCATACATACACATACATCGTGTCCAGATAAAGCTCTCGCCTCTCTGAGCGATAGCCTGATCAAATAACAGCAGCACAACCAATTACAAACATCAATACATCGTTTTATATAGACGATAAAACTATTCTTTCATTTCTAATTAGTTCTTTATTCACTATATTTAGTGGACTATACTTAGTTGATGTGCTTAGAGTAAATATTATGGATCTTACAATGGGATTATCAGCCAGTTTGCTTACTTTGTGTGGTCTATGACATATGATGACTTTCTGAAGTTCTTCACCTGGGGTGATTGCTAGATAGATTGATCGGCGACCTGTGTCCGAGCGGTGTCCTTGATCCCCGACAGTATCAGGAGGCTTAATGGCCCAATAAAATAATAATAATCTGTATTTTATTTTATCTAATTTTTTATTTATTTTGATTTTAATCCTGTTTTCAATAATAGCTTTTGAGTCTTACCAAAAAGAGAAAATTTCTACCAAAATAGATGAATTTTCAAATTAAAAAGACGAATTTGAAAGATAAGTTGAGTTTTCAATTAAAAAAGATTTTTTAGTCAACAGAGACGAAAAATCACACTCAAAATATTAAATTTTCAAGCCAAAAAGAGGGTTTTTTCACAAAATAGTTGAATTTTCAACAACATTTTTGAATTATCAACCAAAAAGATGCATTTTCAACCAAAAAGTTCAATTTTTCACTTAAAAAACAAGTCTCAACAAAATACATACATTTTTAACCAAATATTTGCATTTTCAACAAATTTGATACATTTTCTACCAAACAGTTTAATTTTTAAACTAAAAAATATTAATTTTTAACCAAAATGGAATCGTTCTGTTTTCATTTTTTTAAATTACTTCCCAAACCAGAAAGACAAATTTTCTATAAAACATGTACATTTTCAACAAAAAAGTTAACCCAATAGTTGAATTTTCAACTAAAAAAATTAATTTTAAACCGGAAAACAAATGTTCAACAAAGCAGTTTAAGTTTGATCCTAAGAGATAAATTTAAAACTAAAATTATGAATCTTTAACAACAAAATTAATTTTGAAGAAATTGGTTCAACTTTCTATCAATTATTTGAATTTTCAACATGAAAAGATAAATTTATCAAAAAAATACGCATTTTAAACAAAATACTTTAATCCTCAACTAAAACATATTAATTTTTCACAAAAATATTGCATTTTCAATCAAGAAAATAGATTTTCTACCAAAAAAAAAACGTATTTTTAATAAAATACATGATTTTTCAACCAAATTATTACATTTTTATTCAAATAAATGAAGCTTTAACTAAAGGAGATAAATTTTTAACTAAATAATTCAATTTTCAGTCAGGAAGATTATATTTCTACCAAAAAAGTTGAATTTTTAACCAAATAGTTCAATTTCCAACCGACAGGACAAATTTCCAACCAAATAAGTCGAATTTTGAACAAGTTATACGAATTTTCAACCAATCTTCAACAACAAAAATTAGTTTTTAATAAAGTAGTTCAACTATCGACCAAATTGTTAAATTTTCGAGTCAAAAAGACGAATTTTACTACAAAAAATTTGAATTTTTAACAAAAAAGTTCATTTTCATCCCAACAGTTCCGTTTTTAACTCAAGAGATGAATTTTCAAACAAAACTATGAATCTTCACTCAACAAAATTAATTTTAAAGAAAGTAGTTTAACTTCCAATGAGTGAGTTGAATTTTCAACCTAAAAAGATAAATATAAAATATAAAAGTTGATATTTCAACCGGAAAAGATTTTAAGTTTAAATAAAAAACTGTCGAAGTTAAAGAAAAAACGAATTTTCAATAAAATGCTTGAATCCTCAACTAAAACAGATTAATTTTTAACAAAAAAAAATTATATTCTACCAGAAAGACGAATTTTGAACAATATACGTAAATTTTCAACCGTATAATTTAATTTTTAACCACAAGGATTAACTTTCTACCAAAAATTTAGAATTGTTAACAAAATACATGAATTTTCGACTAAGAAAGATAAATGTTCAACCAAAATTGGAATAGTTAAATTTTGAGTTTGAAAAAATCCAGTTTTGACCCACACAAAAACTAATTATCCACAAAGTTGTTAAATTGTCAACCAAAGAAATAGGAGTTTTCTACAAAGCATTTGAATTTCGAACCCGCAAATGTTAATTTTCAAAAAAAAAGTTAAGTTTCAACCAAAATAGATTAATTTTTAATAAGACAGTTGTAGTCTTAACCAAAAAGGATTAAATTTGTACAAAAGAAAAGATGAATTTCCAAACCAAAAAAGAAAAAGAGATTTCAATCAAAATCTAGAATTTTTATCACCCCTACATAATTTCCAATTAACCCCTAACCAATTTTTGTCTTTCTGTTTCAGGTGAGTACCTCTTTTGTCATCTTAAAAAAAATAGAAGAAAGAAACGAATTCAAAGTAAGTAAATTGAGCTACATTAGGTGTTTCACTTCTCACATTTGAGCTTTGACCTCAATCTCTCATATGTGACCTTTCACCATTAAACCTTGACCCCTTACTGTTGACACCTGACGTTTGAATCTTGACCTTTATTTGACCCTATGATCCCATGATCCCCTGACCTTTGACCTGACCTTTGCCCCGGGACCTATACACTCTCACGTGTGACCTCTGGCACTCGACTTCTCAACTTTGGCCCAGCATCTGAAGCTCTTACATTTAACCTGTGACCTATAAAACTTGACCCCTGTTGTTTGACCCTTTCTTCTGTGGCGTTTCAACCTTGACTCCTCACTGTTAACACTTGACGTTCGACTTTTGACTTTACTTTGACCTTTTACTTTTGACCTTACTCCATCTCACTGACTTGTCACCTTTGGCCTCTGACTTTCTCACACTTGTCCCTTGACCTATGATTCCCTCACCTTTGATTTGATCTTTGTCCAGGGCCCTATGGCCTGTCACCTGTGATCTCTGGCACTTGAATTCTCAACTTTAGCATTTGAACTCTGAACCTCTCACATTTGACCTTTGATCTTTAAACCTTGACCCCTGATGTTTGATCCTCTCACCTGTGGCCTCTGAACCTTGACCCATCCCTTTTGACACCTGACGTTTGATTTTTGACTTACTGAGACCCTCCATTTTTTACCCCAGTTCTTTGACCCCTGACCCGAGAGTAAAGTATTACCCCTAATTTCAGTCTGACCCCTGAATTCCAATCTTGTCTCTTATTTTGAAGTAAATTTTCCGTAGAAAGCATAAAAGGTTCATTGGAGAGGGAAAATATAAAAAGCGTGTAAAGTAAATGTATATCGTGAAAGGCATTCTTCAAAGGAGTGGGATCACCGACTAGTCTAGTTGAACGGGAAGCTCGACCGGAGATACAGAGCGAGTGGCGTGTTTGACGACGCGAAAAAATTCCAGTCTGTCCGACATGCTCATCTTCTGCCCGAATACCAAGTCAAATATGCTTTTAGAAGCGTTTTACATGGCAAGGTATTCTTAACTCGCCTTTGTAGGAGGCTCTCGCTTTTTCAACCTACGCTACTGCCTGGTCTTTACTGAGTAAGAAACTCTAGAACGAGTACCTCGATCGATAACAGGCCCGATTGAATAACTTCCTTCAGAAAAAGAAACGTGAATTTAAATTAAAAATTACTTTTTCAATTACATTTCCATCATTTTGGCGCCAACTTCTGAGATTAACCTCAATCTACCCTCAGATCGATGTTCGAAGATCCACAAATGAAAAAATTGAATCTATTGCCAATCTTTTCTGGCTTACCCCACTGTTTCACTTTTGCTCCTGATAATAATCAGCAAAAATTCTAATTTATTCCTCAGCCCTGAAAATTTGATCTTCATTTTGAGGCTTAATCCCTTATTTTAAGCCTCACCCATAATTTTGAGCCTTACCCCTGACTTGGAGCCTTACCCCTAATTTCAAGCTTTGCCCCTGATGATCAGATAAACCTTTACTTTCATTATCAGCTCTGAAAATTCGATCTTCTTCATTTTCAGACTAAAGCCCTAATTTCAAACCTCACGCCTAATTTTGATCCTTACACCTAATTTTGATCCTTAACCTAATTTTTATCCTTACCCCTAATTTTGAACCTTACCCTAATTTCCAGCTTTGCTCCTGATAATCAGACAAACTTACTTTCATTCTCAGCCCTGGAAACTTGATTTCTTCTCCATTTGGAGGCTTAATTATTCATTTTAATTGTCGACCCGAATTTTGATCCTTACCCCTACCTTGCAGCCTTTCTCGTAATTTCCAGCTTTTCTCCTGATGATAAAAAAAACTTTTTATTTTTCCTCAGACCTGAAAATTGGATCTTTCTTTTTCTTATTGAGGATTAAGACCTAATTTTAAACATCATCCCTTATTTTGATAATTGTCCCTCATTTTAAGCCTTATCCCTAATTTCAACTTTGATCCTGATAATCAGAAAAACTTTCAATTTTATTCTCAGCCCTGAAAATTCGATCTTCTTCAGTTTGAGGCTCAAGTCATAATTTTAATCTGACCACTAATTATGTTCCTTATCCCTAATTTTGAGCCTTATGCTTAATTTCCAGCTTTGCTTCTGATAAACAAAAAAAAATAAAATTATTCTCAGCCCTGAAAATTCGATCTTCATTTAGAGGCTTGAATCCTAATTTTAAGCTTCACACCTAATTTTGATCATTATCCCTAATTTTGAGCCTTATCCCAAATTTCAACTTTGATCCTGATAATCAGAAATACTTTTAATTTTATTGGCGGCCCTGAAAATTTGATCTTTCTAATTTTGAGACATGGGCCCTAATGTTAAGCCACACTCCTAATTTTGATCCTTATCCCTAATTTCGAGCCATACCCATAACTTTCATTTTATTCGCATCCCTGAAAATTGGATCTTCTTCAATTTGAGCCTCAGGCCCTAATTTTAAGTACTACACCTAATTTTGATCACTATCCTTAATTTTGAGCCTTATCCCTAATTTCAACTTTGATCCTGATAATCATAAAAACTTTCAAAGTCATTCTCAGCTCTGAAAATTCGATCTTCTTCTTCATTTTGAGCCTGAATTGCATAATTTGCAGTCATAACTCAAAGTTGAAAGCCTCACTTCTAATTTTGATCCTTGCACCTAATTTCGAGCCTTACCTCTAATTTCCAGCATTGCTCCAGATAATCAGAAAAACTTCTAATTTATTTATCAGCTCTGATATTCGACCCTTTTGTCCATTTTGAGGCATAAGTCCTGATATTAAACATAAAACTTAATTTTGATCCTTCTCCCTCATTTTGAGTCTTACCCTAATTTTCAGCTTTGCCCCTGATAACCAGAAAAACTTCTAATTTTATTTTCAGCCCTTAAAATTTGATCTTTTTGATTTGAGGCCTAAGCCATAATTTTAAGCCTTATCCCTAATTTTGAGCCCTACCCCTAATTTTCAGTCTCACTCCCTAATTTCCAGATTTGCCCCTGATAACCAGAAAAACTTTTAGTTTTATTCTCAGCCCTGAAAATTTGATCTTTTTGATTTTGAGGCTTAGGTCATAATTTTAAAACTTACCCCTAATTTTGATCCTTACCCCTAATTTCCAGATTTGCCCCTGACAACCAGAAAAACTTCTAATTTTATTCTCAGCCCTGAAAATTAGATCTTTTTGATTTTGAGGCTTAGGTCATAATTTTAAAACTTACCCCCAATTTTGATCCTTACCCCTAATTTTGAGTCTCATTCCCCAATTTCCATATTTGCCCCTGATAATCAGAACAACTTATAATTTTATTCTCAGCCCTGAAAATTTGATCTTTTTGATTTTGATGCTTAGGTCATAATTTTAAAACTTACCCTAATTTTGATCCTTGCCCCTAATTTTGAGTCTCACTCCCTAATTTCCAGATTTGCCCCTGATAACCAGAAAAACTTCTAATTTTATTCTCAGCCCTGAAAATTTGATCTTTTTGATTTTGAGGCTTAGGTCATGATTTGAAAACTTACCCCTAATTTCGAACTTTGCTGCTGATAATGAGAAAAAAACTTCTTATTTAATTCTCAGCCCTGAAAATTTGATCTTCATTTTGAGCCCTAATCTCCAATTTTAAGCCTTAATTCTAGGTAATAACCCTGATTTTCAGAATTATTCCTAATTTTGAATCTTGCTTCTAACATTCCTAATTATAGTCCAAGCTCATTTTGTACTCAAAACTCGAATATTTAGCATTAGCCTAATTCAATTATCACCCCTAATTTTTAGTCATAACTCCAATTTTAAAAGAAATCCTAATTATAATAACTTCAATATTATGTCTATCCAATTTCTGAATTGAATTTTTTATGAAACCTACCCCTTAAATATAACTTTGTTTAACTTTTATTATATAGTATTTAAATCTAGATATTTATTGAAAATTCAGATATGTTCGCATAGGTTTTCAAAAATTAAAGATTTATTCCAATCTCTCAAGAACTGAAAATTAATTGGAAGGTAGGAGCTACGCCCAAGTCCATTAGTCACTTTTACAACCGTAAGGTTCTATGCCCTTCTTAATGACTCACTTGAATAAGGTTGTATATTACTCATTCTAATACTCACGGCATAGTTCCTTTGTATTGCTTCCTTAATTTATTCTTCAACTTTATTTTCTATAAACTTCTTGAAATTTTAAACAATGGGGTTTAGTTTGTAATATTTATTTTCAGTAGAGTTTTAGTTAAAAGTTTGTCAAACTAATTTATTTCAGAAATACACTTCCAAGAAAACCTATTTAAAACATAAATATCTTATGCAAACCTAAATTGATACATGAATTCAAAACTCATTTCCGAAAATATGGGTTTTTTCTCTTTAAATAAAATTAAAATAACGTTCTCAGTATTTATAATCCGTGAAAATATACTGAAAAATATTTCATGGTGAAAATAATGAAATTTTTTTGTTTGTAATTTTAACATGACGTCATGGGGATGGAAAAGTGTTACACGGACGTGGGGGTGGGTCATACAGACCCACTTATTAGATATGAATTATACCAATACTTTAATAATAAAAAAAGTAATATGCAAAATAAAATGTGCCGGGTCTCACAGACCCCACCCCCATACTTATAATATGGAAATTTTGAATTTGAAAAATTCATAGAAAACATGGTTCTTTATGTATGCGATCGGAGCAAACGTGTATCTGTAATGGAGACGAAATTTCTGCCCCGAACGCATATATAAATTACAATGTTTTCTATTAATTTTACAAATAAAAATTGTCCATATGACGTGTAATTTTTAAATGCTTTATTTTCAAGATTTCTAAATTCAATCCAGGCTGCACCAAAATAAAAAACTAATATGCAGCTCCAGCTACTGAGAAGAAAGGCAACGTCGCACGCATAGTAACCAAACTTCAAGCAAAGTAAAATGTGCCGGGTCTCACAGACCCAACCCCCATGACGCTGGGTTAAGTAAAGCCTAGACAAATATATTTTATATTTCAATTTAATGCAAAGACCATTCCTTCGTTAGAAATATTCAGTGGCCCTAAAAAGGGCCGGTTGTTTTCAAAAATCATATTAAAAAATGTTGAAACATTTTTCAAATGCGCAAGCGTTGTTTTAATCTCCAGTCCTTAGCCTTCCGTTTCAATTTCTGTGATTTAGCACAAATTTTCTTCATGAACTTTTTTATCGGCCTCAAAGATATGTTCCTCTTGTTTTTTACAGCCAATTCCCTGATTGTGTCATTCACTGATGGGAACATCAGTTGAATTTTCCTCCTTCTTAGGTTCCTCATTTTTAGAAAAACAGAAGTAGTTCCGAAAGTAGAGGGAGTAAATTCCATGGTGTCAGCTATTTTAATCTGGGAGACTTCTCGATTCGCCGAAGAAGAGAAAAGTGATATACGACCTGAAGTTTGTCTTTCTTATTAGGAAGCACGGACGCTGGAGAGAGACCGCGTTGCATTTTGTCTCGCATGATTAAATCTGAGGAAGTCGGTCTTTCGAATCTTTTTCGCAATTTTTTAACTAATGGTACTATTTTTACATTATGATATATCTAGATTGCAATAAAAGGTTACTTTTTACGTTAGTTCTAATAAAAATTAGATGGAAAAATTAATGTTGTAAGCAACAACATTTTTGAAATGTTAATACCGTAAGGGAAAAACGCTGAATTTAGGAAAAGTTAATTAATTAGCAGTTTAGAACATTTTAATGCTAAAGTCAGTATATAGTTTCACAGAAAAATATTTGTTTTATAAGATAAAAAATCGAAAAATTACTTTTTCAATAATAATTACTACAAGGCAAAGTTTTATGCCGTTTTTTCTCTCAAGTTTAATCTTTATAAATCTTTCGATTTAATTACAGAGATGTTATTTTCTTCATTAAATGCTTATCTAACAATAAAGCGTCACAACACACTAGATAATTATTTATTTTGATTTTATTCATTAATAGTTGAAAAATGTTCAATAGATAATGTTCTAAAATAACATTTTGTGTCTCTGAAATAAAATTTTAGTAAAAATGAGTAAGATATTTATGGGGAATGTACTTGAAACCAGGAAACGTTTTAGTTGCTTCGATATAATGCATCTAGAACTGCGAACGTGCTGCTGCGTAAGTATCCCTCTGGAACTTGCAACGAGCGTGAAGGTGAAATTACCCAAGCTCGGCCTACCAATCGTAAAACCATAATAGCCGTTTCCCCGGCTCGTCAAGCTCAGATTTCTCATTAGACACGTTGCACCTGAATTTCCAAATCTGACGACAAGCTATTTCACTGAATTGCATTTTCATTAATGCTTTGTCGATCTCAAATCTCCTATTTAAACAATTTAGATGCCTATAAAGTACGCGTAACTGGCAATTTTATATATTATTTGAAAAACAAATCGAATTTAACTCCCAGTGCTACTAAAAATAATCACGTGGTAATGCACGGGGAAATCCATGTAGAAATACGCATGGAAATCTACGTGAGTTCATATAATCACATTAAAATTCACGTAAAAATATAATTCGCATAGAAATACATGTGAAAAGTCATGTTGAAAGTCACTGTGGAACAATACCGGAAAACTCAGGTAGAAATACACCTGGGCATCTGCATGAATTCATACTATCACGTGAAAGTTCGTGTGGAAATTCACGATCAAATAGACCTGGTAATTATCACATATATGCACGTCGAAATCTACGTAAATTTACCATTGACCTAGAAAGACAATGTTGAAATATATATGGAAATAAGCGTAGAAATCTACATGAATTTATATCATTGCGATGCAATTTACGTAAATGATACGTAAAAAATCATGTGGAAAATCATATAAAAAGTCACTGTGGAACTTTACTAGAATATTCACGCAGAAATACACACTGTAATGTTTGGGAATATTCCCTACAATTTGGGGAATTCAATGATTCCTTCTGAATGTAGGGAATCGTTCCAAAAATAATGTTTGACTTTCCTCGTAGATTAGGTCAATTTGCTGAAAATTCTTGATGTATTACCGTAAGTTCAGGAAGATATTTTGCTCCAAAATATTTGATAAACTAGCACAATATTTTGAATAATTTTACATATTTTTTTGGAGAAAAGATTTATTAATGTTATAGTCATCTCAAGGATTCATTTCCCTCGTCTTCATAGAAAATTATAGAAAATTGTAGATTTTTTAACAGTTCGGCATAGAAAGCTTCAAAATTGTATAAATTACTTTTTATTTTTAATGATTAATTATTACGTTGATGATTTTGTATGAAAAATAAACTTTTTCTAAAGATAATGATCAAAATCCACAAAAAAAGTTATTGATGAATCAGTTAAGAGTAGTGTACTGTACACCACGATACAGTTTCTTGCCACTCTGAGCTGGTAGTTCGGGAGAAAATCCGCTAGGGCGCGTCGTGCCGCCTCTCTCGCAACAGAAATGACGCGTCGAATGTTTAAGAAAGCAGGCGGCGCGAAGCAAAGCATACTTACCTGGCGTAGAGGCAACTGAGATCAGTAACATGATGATTAATAAGACCGTTTTCTGGTTTTTTATTAGTATTGCACAACATTTTGGTAATTTTCCCCACACAAATTTCGGGAAATTCCAGCAATATTTTAAGCTCTATTGCGCATAGAGGATATTGCCCATCAAATTTTGGGCAAAATTCAACACTTTGGTTAATATTCTCAAAAATTGTTTGGGGATTATTCCCAAAATAATGAGTATCAATATTCACAAAGTTTTAAACAATATCCCATAAATTTTTCGAAATTTTCCCTGTATAAATGCCGCGAAAATTACCGAAATTTTAGCTATTATTACACAATGGCTTAGGGATTTCCCCCCATCAAATTTTGGGCGAAATTCACCACTTTTTGGTTAATATTCCACAAGAATGTTTGGGGAATTTTCCCTACTAAACTTTGAGGAATATTACACAAAAATGTGTGTTAATTAGCGTCAACACAATTTTGGGGGGAAATTCTCCAAGAAATTTTTTACAGTCCACGTACACATCTATGCAAACTCTTGTTGTCACGTGGAAATTTGTGTAGATGTATACGTGAAAATTGCCATAGAAATATGCGTGGAAATTCACACTAATGCGCCCTATCATTTTGATGTTCGTGTAGAAATCTACGTGGAAATTTAAATAGAAATTTACGTGAAAATAGACTTGAAGCTTCTCGTAAAAAAACGCGTTTAAATCTACGTGAATTCACTAGTCACGTAGAAAGGCAGTGTTGAAATATACGTGGAAATTAGCGTCGAAATTTTCGTGAATTCATGTAATCATGATAAAATTCACATAGACACACCTGAAAATTCACGTGGAAAGTCACTGTGAAACTAGACTCAAGTAGAAATACTCGTTGACATCTCTGTAAATTCATACTATAATATTGAAATCTACATCAATTCGACAGTCACGTAGAAAGGCACTGAGGATATATACGTCGAAATTATCGTGGGAATCTACGCGAGTACATCTAATCATGTTGAAATTCACGTAGAAATGTACTTGAAGAATTCACGTAGACGTGAATTCTAAGTGAATTCTTCAAGTATATTTCTACGCGACTGTCAAATTTGCGTAGATTTCAACGCGTATTTCTATGGGAATGGAAAGCTCACGTAGAAATACGCGTAGAAATTGAGCACATTCTTACTATCACGTGGAACTTCTTATAGAAATTTAAGTGGAAATAGACCTGAAAATTCGCGCGTGATTCTCAACACGTTGAAATTTACATAGAAATTTACGTTGAAATTCATGTAGATGTAGACGTGAAAATTTCCCTAGAAATAAGCGTGGATATCTACGAAAATTCATCATATGATGTGGAAATTGGTGTAGAAAATCACGCGGAAATCCACTTTGTATCATATGTGAACATTCTCAAAAAATACGCGTTGAAATCTACGTAAATTCATTAGTCACGTGGAAATTAGCGTGAGAATCTATGTGATTTCATCTAATCTCGATTAAATTCGCGTAGAAATACATGTGAAAATTCACGTGGAAAGTCACTGTGGATCTTGAGAAATTCAAGAAAAAATACACGTGGACATCTACGTAAATTCACCATTCACGTAGATTCACATAAAAAGTAACTGTGGAAATATACTTGGAAATTAACGTAGAAATACACGTGGAAATCTACTTAAATTCGTTCAAGCACATGTAAATTCATACAACAATTCACGTAGAACTTCGCGTGGGAATACAAGCAGAAATACACCTGAAACTTCACGTGACTGGATGAATTAATACAGATTTCTTCATGAATTTCCCTTTTATATTCGCATGTATTTCCGCGTGAATATTTCCATCTGGGAATCGTTTCCGAAGTCCTTCTTTCGCCTTAACTTTTGGAATAAATTGGAATAGATGAAGGTAATTAATTCCTAAAAGAATCCATTACCTCTATAAAAGGAAAGTTTTAAGAAGAGTTATGTCCCCTTTCTTTTCCGGTGATTTTGACCGCCTTTTTCGCGTTTATGATCCTCGTTCACCTAATTTCACCCTCGTATCTGGAGTCACAAGCAGGGTTAAAGGCGTCGCGTCAGTCGAGGGAGTTTTTGTTATAAGAGCCGAGCGGAAGTGGAAAAGAAAGTAAATGGTTTTGCAGAAGCTGAACCTTAAGAGACTGAGGGACCTTTTTCTGCCTTTATCGTGATACCCGTCGGTCGGCCTTATACACCGCATCGCCTTACGTTAGGTTACGTTCTGTTACACTGGCCACTCACTTATCTCGAGGTATTTTCCATGAGCACCTTATCAACGAGCAAACAGCGATAAGCAAGAAAAAGAAAGCTGAATAGCCACAAGCCAACCACAAGCCTCTAGATGCTTCTTTACTTTCCCAGATTATGCACATAAACTTCTAGATTTATCGCGGACACGAAACATCATCTCATCCGGTAACAGGAATCTTGGATTAGGAATTGAAACTGCTCTTATAATTGGCTATGAAATTCCCAATTTCACAATTGCAAACATTGAATAAGAAATGTTTTTATTTATATTTGGAGAGAATTTTAGTTGAGTTCTAAAATGAGTTTCGCGTATCGCTATTTTCGAAGAATCAGAGAAACGAGATCGATCCCAGACAGGAAACGTATCGACACGTATTCGCTGCACCGCATCTTTCGCCAGGAGCTTCGTCGCGGCTGCTGAATGCGCATTCATTGCCAATTCTGTTCGGTATGCAGTTCGCTGGAGAAGCCCACGAGACATCTTCTGGCTCTAGATTCTAGAAGTCTAGCAGCTATGCCTCACGTCCAACAATTCACTCGTCTCTCGATTTGTGTCGATTGTGTCGCACACCATCTCCCCTAGCAAGCAGTCACGTAAATATAGACTGCGAATTTCACCACGATGGAATCACCTCAAAAGTATACCACAAACTCTGATTGAATATTTTATACCAAAAAAAGTTTTTCACAGAGAGAAAATGAAAAAAAATATATGTTCCAAGGTGATCGAAGTCATAACCCACGTCTAACTCCCGCCCAACCCCAGTCTAACTTAAATTTAAACTAAATCTAACTCACTTCTAACAATTCTAAGATGATCCGAGGTATTACTCACGTCTAATTCCCGCCTAACCCCATCTAAGTCAGATCTAATCTGAGTCAGACCCAGTTTTTAATATTCCAAGATGATCCAAGGTATTACTCACGTCTAATTTCCGCCCAACCCAAGTCTATCTCAAGTTTAACTTAATTCTAACCCACTTTTATGTATTGCAATATGCTCCCAGGTATAACTTACTTCTAACGCTCGTCTAAACCAAGTCTAACCCAATTTTAGAAATTACAAGGTGATCCCAGCTATAAGTCACGTCTCACCCCCGACTAACCCAAGTCTATCTCAAGTTTAACTCGAGTCTAACCCACTTTTAAGTATTGCAATATGCTCCCAGGAATAACTTACTTCTAACGCCCGCCTAAACCAAGTCTAGCCCTAGTCTGACCCAACGATAAGAATTCCAAGATGATCCCAGGTATTACTCACGTCTAATTCCCGCCTAACCCCATCTAAGTCAGATCTAATCTGAGTCAGACCCACTTTTAAGTATTCCAAGATGATCCAAGGTATTACTCACGTCTAACTCCAGCCTAACCCAAGTCTATCTCAAGTTTAACTTGAGTCTAACCCACTTTTAAGTATTGCAGTATGCTCCCAGGTATAACTTACTTCTAACGCTCACCTAAACAAAGTCTAATCCGAGTCTGACCCAATTTTAGGAATTCCAAGGTGATCCCAGCTATAAGTTACGTCTCACCCCCCGACTAACCCAAGTCTATCTCAAGTTTAACTCGAGTCTAACCCACTTTCAAGTATTCCCAGATGATCCAAGGTATTATAACTCTCGTCTAACTCACGTCTAACCCCCGCCTTATCCCAGTCTAACTCAAATCTAAACCGAGTCTAACCCACTTTTGAATATTACCAGATAATTCCAGGTATGAGTCACGTCTAACCCCCGCCTAACCCAAACCCACACGTCACACTCTTTCCCCTATTCCCCTCTTTTCTCCTTTTTTCCCCTATTTTCAAAAAACTTCCATCTTTCACTTTCTCTCATTTTTTCGATTAAATTCGAACAAATTAATTTAATTAATCGAAGCCATTAAAAAAAATCAACTATTTTTTATTGAAAGTTAATTCTTTCTTGTTGAAAAATCTACTATTATATTTTTGTTTCAGAATTCATCTCTTTTGGTATAAAAATCTACTATTTGGTTTAGAATTTAATTATTTTATATAAAATTCAACTATTTTATTCTAAAGTAATCTTTTTAATTCGCAATTCAACTGCTTTGGATAGAAAATTCATCTTTTTGGCTTGAAAAACTTTTTTCATTAAAAATGCAACTGTTTGACTAGAAATTAATCTTGCTTTGTTGAAAATTTATCTATT
This sequence comes from Andricus grossulariae, assembly GCA_011634705.1. Lineage (NCBI taxonomy): Eukaryota > Metazoa > Arthropoda > Insecta > Hymenoptera > Cynipidae > Andricus > Andricus grossulariae. Next base: position 15,837 of record JAABKJ010004005.1, read on the forward strand.
TTATTGAAAATGGAATTTATTTCAAGTCGAAATCTTATGAATTTGAAGCATTTGGTATTGAATTTAATATGCTGCCTACATTAATTTTATTTAAATGAATTTATTTCACTTTTATTATCCTATTTTCGTGAAAAACCACCAAATTTACAATTTTTTTTAGTTCATTTTAGGCTGTGAAATCTGCAAGTCTATCTCAAGTTTAATTCAAGCCTATCTCAAGTCTATCCTGAGTAAAACCTACTTTTAAATATTCACAGTTGATAGTAGGTATAACTTACATATAACGCCTACCTAACCCATGTCTACCTCAAGCCTAACCCAAGTCTGATCCACTTTGAACTCTTCCACGATGATCCCAGGTATAATTCACGTCTAACACCGGCCTCACTAAAGTTTAACCCAAATCTGGCCCAATTTTAAGTATTTCAAGATGATCCCAGTTATAACTTACGTCTAACCCCCTTATAACCGAAGTCTATCCCGAGTATAACACATTTTAAGTCTTCCAAGATTATCCAAGATATAACTCACATCTAACCCCCGCCTTACCCAAGTCTGTCTCAAGTCGAACCCAAGTCTAACCCATTTTTAAGTATTCTAAGGTGCTCCTAGATATAACTCACGCCTAAGGCCGGCCTAACTCAAGTCTAACCCAAGTCTGATCCACTTTTATGTCTTCCAAGATGATCCCAGGTATAACTCACGTCTAACCCCCGCCTTACCCAACTCTGTCTCAAATCTAACGCGAGTCTAACCCATTTTTAAGTACTCTAAGATGCTCACAGGTATAACTCATGCCTAACGCTGGCCTAACCCAAGTCTGATCCACTTTTAAGTCTTCCAAGATGAACCCAGGTATAACTCACGTCTAACCCCCGCCTTACCTAAGTCTGTCTCAAGTCGAACCCAATTTTAACCCATTCTTAAAAATTCTAAGGTGCTCCCTGGTAGAACTCACGTCTAACACCGGCCTAACCCCAGTCTAACCCGAGTCTCTCTCAAGTCTAGAGCAAATTTAACTAAATTAACCCGCAGCTTTTTTTGTGTTATTTACTCAGGGCGGAAATCCGGCATCTAAGGTCGTTGCACGGAAGATTTAAAGTTGGTTTTCTTTCCAAGAGGTGTGAGTGCACCCATACAGGGTTAAAGAGGGGGAGGTGAGCACAGCAATGTACAATGACCATTCCCCGTGCATTGGCAGTAGGCCAGGAAGCACACAAGGAAACACGTGTTCAAGATTAGCTGGTCGACAGGTGCCAGTGCTCGCAAACCTCGTACCAAGTTTGCATACATTCGTATGTGTCACGCCCCCTTCCCCAAATTACGAAAGCGACGAGAAAACCGGAGACTTCAAAGGGAACTGAAATACTATACGGATTATGCAGCAAATGGGGGAAATGCATACCAAATCTTGAATATTATCTAAAAAAAAAAAAGATAAACAGAGACCTTAACTCTAATTACTAGTAGTACTACCCCTAATTTCAGTCTTACCCCCTAATCTTAACCGTACCCCCAACCGCGTTCTTATCCAATTTTAAGTTCTAATCCCAATTTGATTTCAGCCTTAGGCTTACCCCTATTTTTGTTGCCACTACTTTTGGTCTTATCCCTAATTTAAATCCTAGCCCTCAATTTTAAAGTCACCCTAATTGTGTTCTTTATCCCATTTCCAGCCTTATCCCCTACTTCAACCTTACCCACCATTATATGAATATAAAATTATACCTCTAAATTATTTTTGAAATCCTACCCCTGAATCAAAAATTGTTTCTCTCTTCCTAAAATTGGGTAACCCCTGCAATGTTATCTATTTAATATATTTATAAAAATGTTACCCGTATAATGATAAATATTAACTCTGAATAAATTGTAAATGCTACCCCTCAGTGTAGAATAAATTCTGCTGTTGATTCTAAATATTCTTTCCATTCCTTTCGGATAATCCTAAGCTCAAGATTAAATAATTTATTACACTCGGTTTATTTACTAACACTTCGTCATTTTAGCAAAACGGATTTGAAACTTTAATAAAGTTTGGTGGAGTAACAGTGGCTCGATTTCAAGTTAAACAAACTGATTACAGTTGAAAGATCCTGGCACAAGAAAATACCGTCGTGAATTGTATACTTCGCACACAAATGTAGGTTAGATCAATCTGACTCTGTAGCTCCATCCAGTGTCTTATAACGTGCCAAATTATTTTCGTCTTCCACGCCCTGAGAAAAGATTTATTTTGATACGAAAGCCAGCAAGTCATTTATTTACCCAAGAGCAAACTTTCGTACCAAATTAAAAATGTTATTCCTCATTCTCTTCGATCCCTGCTCTTCAATTTTAAAAATCCCTATAAAGATTAAATATTGGGTTAAAAGGGATGATAAAAAAATTCTTAAAAGCAAGGTCTATCCTTGAAAAAATGACGACTAACTCCCACCTAACTCAAGTCTAACTCAAATATATCCCGAGTCTAACCCACTTTCAAGTATTCCAAGATGATCCCGGGTATAACTCATGTCTAACACCGGCATAGCCCAAGTCTATCTGAAGCCAACACTATTCTAACTCACTTTTAAGTATTGCAATATGCTCCCAGGTATACCTTACTTCTAACGCCCGCCTAAACCAAGTCTAATTCAAGTATAACCCGAGTCTAACCCACTTTTAGTTCTTCCAAGATGATCCTAGGTATAACTCATGTCTAACACCAAACTAACCCAAGTTTAACCCAAGTCTGCCCCAGTTTTAAGTATTTCAAGATGATCTCAGGTATGAGTTACGTCTAACACCAGTTTCATCTAAGTCTAACCCAAGCCCGGTCCATTTTTAAGTATTCTAAGATGTTCCCACTTATAACGTACGTCTAACTCCCGCCTGACCCAAGTCTAATACAAGTCTAACCCACTTTTAACTCTTACAAGATGATCCTAGGTATAACTCACGTCTAACACCGGCCTAACCCAAGTCTGACTCACTTTTAAGTATTTCAAGATGATCCCAGGTATAACTCACGTCTAACTCAAGTATAACTCAAGTCTAACCCCAGAATAACGCAAGTCTTTCTCGAGTCTAACCCATTTTTAAGTATTCCAAGATGCTCTCACGTATAACTCACGTCGGAGTGATAAACAAGCCTTAAAAATAAGGGTTAACCTAACCCCATCGATTAAAATTTAAATTACGTTTTAAATCAACAAAATATTCCGTTCACTTCCAAATACATTTTCAGCAAGTAACGTATCCCTCGACCCTCAATTTTCGCCCTCATCATAAGGGTTGAAATTTTACATTTTGGGAGGAAACTTTTGTCGTGGAATACTCGGGGAAAATTACGCCACGCACGAGAACTCTTTTCGTCCCGAGGGCTTGAAGGTTTCCAATTAGTGTGTAAATCACCAGGACTCAGAGAATACATATCCACCCTTCGGGATACTGGAAGAAAAACTGAACATTCCGCAGACAGAAGAAACTATTAAATCGAGGGGTGATTCCAGGGAACCCCATGGATTAGAGCGTTTGTACTACCGCCCATCTCGTAACCATAACCTTGAAGTATAACTCCCCTCATTCTGAGTCGATTCCGCCCAAGAGCCTTGCAATTTATTTTACAATATTTCAAAACTGCAGAATATGTTGTGCCATTGGAAAAAATTTAATAGTCGACGAAGAAATGATTGATCTCCGTTTTCTTAGACTTTATGGAGTTTTTAAGTTTCGAAGTGGGTCTATTTTCGAGACCTCGAAATTTAGTTTACTAATAAAGTCTAAAGCAAGATAGGTAAAATGGTTGTATTTAGCTGGAACTATTCTTGCCGTAAATAGTAATTCATATTCTATATAACCAAGAATTGAGCTCAATTAGCTCAGATTGCATCGGAAAAATAAATCTCGAGGTGGTCGCTTATTGTTTCTCCACCTCGAATTTTATTTTGCTAATAAAATTTGAAATAATCAAGCTATAATGTTTATTCAAGTCTCTATTGATTCCTCTCGACGGCAAGAATAGTTTAAAATAATTCTACTAGAATTTCATTCATCCTATTCCTTTTCCCGGGAATAATTCGAGGTGAAAATGCTGTTAGGAATTTAAACGAGGGTGAGCGTGGTGTAGACCGGAAATGGGGTTCCACTCTAGACACCTATGTAAAGCCTGAGCTCTGCGTCTTACGGACCACGAATTACGTAAGCGGTAGAACCTCGCCCTTCCTTCCTCCTTGAGCTATAAGGCTCGGAGTAAGATAGATACGTCAGTGTCGTGTAGCAAGGTAGTCGCGTTAATTACATCCCTCCCGGAGGAACCGTCTTGGGGCCACGGAAACGTCACTTTGGTCACGGTAATTGGGAACCGCAGGGAAACTTCTCGTTTTCCTTCAAGAAAATCGACGGCGAACAGAACTTACTAGCAGGGGAAAAAATCCGCTTTCCTTCTGTTCCATTTTACCCCATAAAACGTCCATCAAAAATCCTGCGAGTGACGTCGACACTAAATTGATACCATCCTGAAATAACGGCCATTTCATTTCGATCAATACTCTCTCTTCCACAAAAAAGCTTCGAATATAACTTGAGGATAACAAAAACAGGTCTTAATACTTCATGATATGTCTGTTATGCGGACTCATCTATTAAGCAGATTTCTGTTCCCGAAATCATATTTTAGCAATTTAAAATCTATATCTAGGCCGTCAAAAAAGATTACTCGGATTCTCGCTGTCTGTACGTTTCGAAAATACCCAGAATTAACGATTCGATTCTTTTCGCTCAATTTTTGTCCATAAATAAACTCTTGAGATGGGAAATCCAAAAAACTGCTCCACCTAAAAATTTCGTTTTACGATCAATTTTTACCTGTTTTGAATAATTGAATGATTTTTCGATTCTTGGAATCATCGGGATGGCAAAATTTTGTATATGTATGATATAATCAAGAAACTTTAATTTAAGCTAAATTTCGGTTAGAATTGAGCTGCGTGATGATTTTTGGAAATTCACGAGGTAGCCATTGGGCTTACTGTCGTTTGCAGAGCGTGGAGGATGGATTCCAGTACGTTTCGACATTTCCGCAGATTCGACGGTAATAAAGGAAGGTTCGTTGTGGCAATGGCGCCGCTGCCGTAATTACCGGGTTATGCCCGGATAGTATATGACCCGCGCTCTCGGCATTCGACCTATACGGGCCGGTGAGTGTAATGTGTCACTGTCATCGGCCCTGAGTATCGGAATGGTTATCGCAAGCCCCCTACGAGGCCTCCAGTTAATGACAGACTGTAATTTCTAACCACTGGGATGCAGATTTTAAATCCTATAATTTAGAAATTCAAATTTCCCTCCTTTTTACAAATAAATATTTAAATTTCCCGCTTTTTTATGCCTTAAAATGGAATTTCTCACCTTTTCCCACCTCGAAATTTAGTTTGTTTATAAAATGTGAATTAATAGATATCTATCATTGTTTCTGGGCATGATTAAATCCTCTCGATGGCAAGAATTATTTCAGTTAATTATATTAAAATTCTTTGCATTTGGTTACATTTTCCACCCTCATCTAAAGTGCAATTTGGTGTTTTTTCTCATTTTTTCGATTTTTAGAGTGGAAAATGTTATTTTATCGGAAGCGATAAACGATACTTCTAGATTGAGTTTAAAGTAAAGACGCTGTAGAAGAATCTGACTTTGTAGCCGGTGGATTTATTTTTTATGGGGATTAGGATTAAAGTGTTGCAACAAAGGAGCAAATCTTTCTGGCTTGAAGCCCGGCACGGGTAGATTTAGTCTTTTAAACTCGTTTCCGATCCCCCTCGATCCGAGAACTTACTCGAAAGGATGTAAGAAAAACGCCGGGTGGGGACTTCGGGGTGTATTACGAGGGGTTGCCACGACCCTTTTGTAGCATTACACGCGTATTGCATTACGACGTTAATCAGAGCCCCGGGTAGTTTCGCATCACTGTAACAATAGGAATGACAGGCATTCTCCTCTAATTGACAACGCTGAAGGGAAACACTCGATTGTCTATCTGGATTTTGACGTTCGTGTTATACGATGTCGATTTTTTGTTTAGAATTCTGGAATTTAGAACATTCTTTTTCAATTAAATTAGACTAAATAGCAACAATTCTTGACATCGGTTGGATTTGATAGAGCCGAGAATTGTCGATTTAGATAAGTTATTTTAGATATTAACGAGAATATATCTTTCGAGGTGAGAGAACAATTGAGAGCTCATCGGAGAATTTGGTTGCTGGATGACAAGCGGTCAGAAGACAGTTCTTGTTGAATAATTTTATAAACGGTTATTTGATCAGGGCTCTAAGTTGTTATATCACCTCGAAATTTATTTTTCCGATAAGATCTGAACTAATTGGGCTGAATAGTTGATTCTGAGGGCTATAGAATCCTCTCGATGGCAAGAATTGTTTCGGTGATTTTAAAATGTTGCATTCAATCTTGCTTTGCTCTAGTCCCTCTAAATTAACTATTGTGCCATTTTTTCCACATAATTTGACTGATTGGGATGATTCGAGGGCAGCTATCGGAATAAGGATAGGGATTGAAATGAAGGGTGATGGAGTGAGTCCTTTCAAATCGTTATTTCGTCAAAATCAAATCACAGTCACCCACTAGGAGAATAGAAATGACGATCCTACGAGTGGCTAGTGAATATTTATCGAATCCTCCTTTCCGGCTTGGGGCAATGGCACACCAAGGGTTCGAACTAGGGGTTGGAAATAAACAAGAGAGACTCGTTGGCTACGAGAATTGAAACTCCCGAGAGTTCGAACGCCCTAGGCAACTGTCACGCGCAGCTAGTTTCCTGCACTTTTGCCTTCGTCTTCCGGCCGTCCTAAACCGGGAAAGCTCCCACCATTTGAGAGAGGATATTGTAAAAAATTAAAAGTTGACATCAACAAAAGTAAAGTGGTTATATTGTACAGAATTAGTTCCGAGAAATGTGCAAACAAATAAACCAATTTTTTTAAAGATGATCGTCAAAAATAAATGTAACCCAAGGTGTACCAGTTAATCCCACAATCTGGGACCAAGTGGTAAAGTAGCCGTAAAGAAGTCAGATATAAATTAAATTTGGGGCTCGTAAAGACTCTTTGGACCACCGGTTTGAGCCAGAAGTCCATAAAGGATTCGCATAAAGTTTACGATTCCCGTCCGATACTTGTTGCATTATGAGATACAAGTGTCTGAACTACTGTCTGAAGGGGACGCCACGCCGTATCTCGATTCCAGTGCCATGGAGACCTGCGAAGTCTATATATTTTTCTTCCCTAGTTTGTCCGAGTAAACTGACGTTACACTCGGTATAAAGTTGCGAACCGGATGACTTACGATCCAAGGCAGAAAGTTTCTTCAGAGTTTGGAAACTTGACTTGTTCTTGCTTCGGGAAGTCGAGAAGGTGGACGTCAGTTTCAGTGACGCATGGAAGTTAGATTGTTAGAATTTCCTCAAAGTCTATATTTAGGAACTTAACGTTTTTTTCTCCTTCTGAAATTTGGAATTTTTCGACAATCCAAAAATATTCCAAGTAGATAAGGCAGGGAGCGTTCTAGAATTGGGTCGTGTCTGTGCTAAGTTTCTAGAATGTTCTCGAAGTGTCCCGATGGCGTCATATAATGTTATTACGCAATTGTGAGAGACGAATTTGCGTAAACAGCTTCAAGTTTTTCAACAGAAAAATGTCCCTCTTCTAATTCAGAAAAAATTGGAAATCGAAATTTCCTCTCTTCCAACTCAATAAAAATGTTGAAAATAAACAATTTCCATTTTTCAATTCAGTACAAAATTAAAAATAAGAAGTTCCCCCCTTTCATCTGAATTTTAAAAATAACAAATTTGCCCCCTTCCTTCGAATAAAAATTAAAAAATAAAATAAAAATATGGCCTCTTCCAATTCAGACAAACAATTGATAACAAAACCTTCCTCCTTCCAACTCGATGCAAATCTTAAAATTAAATAAATGTTCCTCTTCGTAATGAAAAAAAATCTCCCTTCCAACTCAACAAAAAGGTTCAAAACAAAAGAAGTGCTTCCTCTAATTTAAAAAAAAAACTTGAAAAACAAAGTATTTCACTTCCAACTTGAAACAATTTTGAAAATATAAAATGTCCCTCTACTATTGAAAAAAAATTTGTCCTCCCTTCCAACCCAATAAAAACGTTAAAAATTGAAAAGTTCCCTTTTCCAATTCAGAAAAAAATTACCAAAATTTCAGCCCTTCCAACTCAATAAAAATGTTGAAAATAAAAAATTCTTCTTCCAATACATGAAATCTTGAAAGCCAAAATGTCCTCCTTTCCAGCTTGTTGAAAATCTTAAAAATATAAAATGTCTACTCAATAAAAAGGTAAAAAACCAAAAAAGTTCCTCTTCCAATTCTGAAAAAAATAATTAAATATATTCAAATATATATGTATTGACAATAAAAAAGTATTAATATTAAAATTAAATTAAATTGTGATGCTCATGAACTCCTAAATAGCGAATAATAGAAAGTTTGGGGGAGACTGCACGGGACCGGATCGGCTCGAACGCCACGCCCACTACCACTCCCCACTTCTGGCTCTTCTATCTGGTGAGCGCTTCCCCAGTGAATGAATGTAACAACTGACGTTCTGTCGCTTTAAGAATTATATCAATGCTCATTTTTGTTAAATAATTTAATTTTAGTTCAAGAGATATTCATTTAGGGCTAGAAATTATTATTAAACTGACATTAAAAGTCAAAAATTCACATTTGAAGCAAGATTGCTGTGATTATAATATGAAATAGGTCAATTTTATCATATTTTTTATCCATCTTTTTGGTTGAAAAGTCTAGTACAGTGAAGTCTCGACTATTTCTCTGACCTTGAAACGAAACGATTCTTTTATTTTCAAGCTGGAGGGGGCCCACCCTTACCGCGAGTGGGCAGGATATTTGGGTCAAGTGACGTTCATTGGCTGTCCCGTTCTTGTATCTATGCGCCGCCTGTACGCAACTTTTTCAAACGAAAAGCGCGGGTGATTTGAAATCAATAATGAATACTATCAATAATAACACAAATAAATACACCCGACATTCCTAGAACTTCTGGCCCACGCAGTTTCTCAGCGCGTAAGGCGAGAGACGGTTGCGACTCTCGCCTCGGAAGGGCCGAGTGCGCGAGT
>JAABKJ010004006.1:0-24996 GCA_011634705.1 Andricus grossulariae
ATATATATATATATATATATATATATATATCGATAGTTAGGATGAGATTTAGATGACAATAAATTTGACCTTTTTGCAATCATAAATCATGAAAGAAAGAAAAAGTGACAGGAGCCGATGGAATGGAGGTTGAGTGACATCCACAATTCAGATAGTTGCTAGATTTTGCTGTCGTTGGTGCCTTATTCGTTAGAAAAGAGAGAGGATTCACGAAAACGTTTCACGGGATCTGGAAGTATAGTCTGAGGGGGTTGCGTTTCCCGGACGTTGACGTAGCTCCCGTGGGGCATTTTTGCGGATGGGGGTGGTCCACCCCCGCGTCTTACTCTCAACGTGAGAGTCGCAAGCTCTCACTAGACTAGACTTTCCTGACATCCTCCTTCTACCCCCAAACTCTCTGCCAATCCTTCAACCACTTTTCCTCTTTCTTTCTTCGACACTCATGCTCTCTTTCTACCTTTCCCGTTTTTTCTCACTTCGTCCTCTTTTTACTCACCCTCATCTTCAGCCTTCCATTCACTTTTTATTCCTTCGTCAGATACGAAGAGGTGAGTGTTAGAAGAACATCTATAAAAGGGAGTAAGTCTGTGTATGTTCATCGTCAGACGTATTTCTGAACTGAGGTTTATCCTCGTTCTCGTTATTGTCCGATCCATCTGAGGGGAAGGAAAATTGGTAGCCTAAAGTGTGATGAAAATGAATAAATTAAAAAAATTAGGGGTGGACCACACTCAGTTTGTGTGGGCGAGGAATATATTCTCGAAGAATACTCTGGAATACTTGAGAATTTTTCGAAATACTTTTTTTTTTAAATACAATATACACTACCGTCGGAAATTATCTAGGATAGCGCGATTGGTACCAAAAATCATTGATGACTTTAAAACACGATAACTCGGTCGGAAATAAAGCTAGATATTTTATTTAAAATGGTTAGAAAGTTTATGAAATTTTACGTCGAATGACCCCTAACAGAGATAACAGGCCTCGGACTCACTTAAGAGATCAAAAATAGTGTAAATAGTGTCACAATTTTGAAAAAATAGTGTTATAATAATGTCATAAAATTTGTCAAGAATTAAAGATTTCTGTAATCCGAATTTTAAAGTGTACAGTCCGAAATTAAAAAATCTGCAATTTAATTATTTTGTTAACACTCAACAATTTTGTTAGGAAGTCATTCTTTTTGGTTGAAAATTCAACTGTTTTGTTGAAAAAGTCTTTTTTTGATATTAAAGTTTAATCGTCTTAGTTAAAAATTCAGTCCTTTGGTGGAAAATTGTACTTTTTTGTTAAAACCCCACTTTTTCATAAAAATTTACTTTTTTAACTAAAAGTTGAACTTATCCAGTTGAAGATTCATAATTTTAGTTAAAAATTGATCTCTCTTGGTAGATATTTAATCTATGTGTTTTAAAATCTAACTATTTATGGTTACTTCTTTTTGGTTGAAAAGTCTACTATTATATTTTTGGTTAAGAATTGATCTTTGGTTACAAATTTTATTTAATTAAAGATTTAATTATTTTGTTCAAATTCAACAACTTTGTTAAAATGTCATTATTTTTGGTTGAAAATTCAGCTGTTTTGTTGAAAACTCTTTTGTTTGTTAAAGTTTTATCATTTTAGTTAAACATTCATTTCTTCGGTTAAAAATTTAAATGTCTTATTCAAAATTCAATTTTTTCATAAAAAAATATTTTTTAAACTAAAAGTTTAACTATTCAAGTTGAAGATTTATAATTTAAGTTGAAGATTCATTTCTTTTGGTAGAAATTTAAACTACATATTTCGTTAAAAATCTAACTATTTTTGGTTAATTATTTTCCATTGAAAAGTCTCCTATTATATTTTTGGTTGAAAATTCATCATCTTTGGTTGCAAATTTTATTATTTGATTGAAGATTTAATTATTTTATTACTATTCAACAGCTTTGTTAAGAACTCAATATTTTTGGTTGAGAATTCATCTTTTTTGTTAAAAATTGTATTATTTGGTTGAAGATTTAATTATTTTGTTAGAATTCAACAATTTTGTTAGAAAGTCATTCTTTTTTGTTGAAAAATCAACTGTTTAATTTGCAACCAAACAGTTGTATTTTTAACCCAAAAAATTTACTTTCTGCCAAAAAAAGACGAATGTTCAACCAAATACATAACTTTTCAACCAAATTGTTGAATTTTCGAATCAAAAGTACGAATTTTCTACAAAAAAGTTGACATTCCAACAAAAAAGTTAATTTTCAAACAAAACAGATTCATTTTTAACCAGCAAGTAACATTTGTAGTAAAAAAGGTGAAATTTATGCAGAAAGAGATACAGTTTTAAATCAAAAAGATTAATGTTTGACATAATACTTAAATTTTCAACCAAACAAATTTGTTAGTCAAGAAAGAAAAAAATTTAATCAAATTGTTCAGCATGCGTAAAACTGATAGGATGTCTGTTTTATATTCTCAGAATTTTTTTAAATATTAAAAAACAGAACGAAAAAATTGAATTTTTCCTAAAAATCTTATTTTTATGTTTTTAAGTTTGATGAAAAAATAAAGAAAACAACATCAACAAAATAGTTCAATTTTAAACTAAAGAAGATGAATTCATTACCAAAAATTAGTTCATAGGAATAGGGAAAAGACTGTGAAGTCTGCTATAAATAAATAGAAATTTTGATCATTTATAGAGTAGAAAATAACATTTTAAATAAACATTGAAATTCATTTTTAATACTTTGAAAATATTAGGTCACAAAACTGAAAATTTCTCTCAAAAAAGAAAGTTAATTTTCCAGTGCACCATTTTTTATTTCCGACTGTATACTTTCAAATTCAGACTCCATGTAAGTTTAATACTTGATACTTATATGACACCATTTTGGTCAAAAATGCAATTGTTCGGGTAAAAATTGATCTGTTCCGGTTGAAAATTAACTTTTTTGTTGAAGATTCACATTTTCGGGTTAAGAATTAAACTGCTTTGTAAAAATATCGTATTTTCGTCTAGAAAATTTAACTATTTGGTTGAAAATTGATGTATTTTGCTAAAAATTCGTCTTTTTCGAAAGAAAATCAATTTTTTGGTCAAAAATCAAATTGTTCCGTTGAAAATAATCTGTTTCAGAAGAGGATTCAAGTACATTGTTGAAAATTTGTCTTCGTTGGTTAAATCCAACTTTTTTTTTATTTTAAATTTAAATCTTTTTAGTTGAAATATCAACTACTACATTTGTCGTTGAAAATTTCATCTTTTTAGATTAAAAATTCAACTCCTTGGTTGAAAGTTGAACTACTTACTTAAAAATTCTTTTTTTTTCGCTTGAAGATTTATAATTTTATTTTAAAAACTTGGTTTTTTTGGTTAAATTTTTTTTTACTGAATATTCAACTATTTTGTTAAAAATTCAACTGATTGATTGTAAAATAACTTTTTTGTTGAAAATTCATATTTCCGGCTTTAAAGTTCAACTGTTTTTATAGAAAAATCGTCTTTTTGATTTGAAAATTTCACAATTTGGCATGAAGTTCAACTATTTGGTACAGAATGAAACAGTTTGGTAGAAAAATCTTTTTTTTTTTATTGAAAATTAATTCTTCTTCATAAAAATTACGCTAAATCATATTTAGTTAAAAATTGATATTTTTTAGCTTAAAAATTCAACTATTTAATTCCAAATTTTTAGAAACGAAAAAAATACATACTAAAATTTGCACTAACATCAAATCCATTGTTTAAAATATTTAGTTGAAAATTTATGTAATTTCTTCAAAAATTGTATTTTTACGTAGAAAATCAATTTTTTGGTTAAAAATGCAAATGTATGATTAAAAATTAATGTATATTAGTTGAGGCTTCAAGCATTTTGTTAAAAATTTGTCTTTTTTATTATATTCAACTATTTTATTTAACATTAAAATCTGTTGTGGTTTAAATATGAACTATTACTTTTTTTGTTTGAGTTGAACTTTTTTCTTAAAAACTAATGTTTTTGGTTGAAGATTCATCACTTTAGTTCAGAATTGAAAATTGAGAACTTTACTATTTGGTTGAAAATTCTTCTTTTGTTGTTTTAAAATTAAAGGTTTTAACTAAAAATGTGTGACTTCCACTTTTTGTTGAAAATTTATTTGTTTCAGTATAAAATTCAACTATTTGGTTAAAAGTCCATGTATTTTGTCGAAAATTCGTGTTTTTAGTACACAATCAAACCTCTCAATTTAAAATTAAACTATATGTATTATGTTAACAATTAGTATTCTTTTGAAGAAAATTATATATATTTTTTTTTGAAAATGTAACTGTGCGGTTGAAAATTAATCTGTTTCACTTGAGGATATAAATATTTCTTCGAAAATTCGTCTTTTTTGATAATATTCAACTGTTCTTAATTTAAAATTTTAATATTTTCAGGTTTAAATATCAACTATTACATTTTTTGGTGGAAATTCAACAATTTGTAGAGGATTTTACTTTTATGTAGAGAATACGTCTGTTTTTGGCTTGAATATTGAACAATATGGTAGAAAATTCAACTGTTTTGTGGAAATTTATTTTAATTTGTTGAGAATATATCTTGTTGGTTGAAAATTTAGCTATTTTATTAAAAACCCGTCTTTTTGACTTGAAAATTCATCATTTTGGATGGCCCTAATCAGCAATTGAGACCATTTATAGCCAATTAGCAAATAAGTTGAAAAATATTTTTTACGAAAAAGTAAATAAATATTAGAATGAGCAGACAATCGTGAGAAAAATAGTGCATTTACTGTTATTTTGTTCGAAATAGTAGTAAAATAGTGTAATCGTTCAAAAAAAGTGTAAAATAGTGTTAATAATGTGGTGAGTCTGAGGCCTGAGATAATTCTACTCTTTTGAAGAGAAAATATCACGTTAGAAATTTGAAACAAAAATAAATTTTTTTTTAATTTGTACTTCGAATTTAACTCACACGCAGAAAAAAATTCTGCTGAGGTTACGGGATTTTCTGTTTAAAAAAGGGACAGCATAGATTTTCTGTAAGATTACCGAATTTTCGGCAGTTTACACAATTTTTAGTTATTTTATGAATTTACAGATATTTTCTGTAACATTTACAGACTTTTTGATTAGATTTTACAATTTGAATATGTCAATTCGACACAAAAGTTTAGCAAATGTTACAGAAAATATCCGTTAATTTATAAAGTAACTGAAAATTTTCTAAACTCTGCAGCAGATTCGGTAATCTTTATAGAAAATCTATGCTGTAACTATTTTGACTGAAAATTTTCAGTTGAAGGATTCAATTAAAGACAAAATTTCAAAGATTGCATTCTGTAAATTTCAGAGTTTTTCTAGGTCATCCTGTGTTGCGACACGAGTTGAAGTCTAGGAACAAAATTAAAGAAATTTTTTTTTTTAACATCTTAGGTGTTTTTTTTTAAATTTTACACATAAAATAACATCAACCAAATACTAAAATTTAATCTTTACGTCAAAGCCATTATGTATTTGAACGGGCAAATTAGGCCAAAATAGATAGGGTACGAAAAAATAATTTTAAGAAATTTCGAAAAAAAATCGTTTTTTTTTCATTCTGGTATTTTTCTAACTAATGAAAATAATAACTTTTTCTTTTCGATACTTGTGGGAGATTTTTTAGTTCTTGAAATCCGCAAAGAAATTGAAAAAATTTCAAGAATTCACTAATGAATGGTGGTCGATAAATAATCGGGAAAATTTCTAAAAGAAAGTTATCATCCTCGAAGATTAATACAAAAAGTTGCTCACGCATTTTTTGATATTTTAAACCGTTCAATAATATTTCCAAAAATGTGAATTTTTTCCCAAAATATTTTCGGTCAGCCTGGATACTTCAATTTTTAACAACTTAGTTTCAATATCATTCAAGAAGGCTTTAAATTTTAAACAAATTTTGGAACTGTTTAATTTTTAACGCTTCAAGTTTGAATTTAACAATTTTTCGATTAGAAGGCATATGATTTCCAAAGTTTTCACAATAATTAAAACATTGAAGGTTTAAAATACTTAAAATTCTTTAATTTTGAACGGCGATCATGAAAGTGATTTTTTTTGTTGACAGAAATCATATTTTTTAGTAAAAAAAATCAAACTAATCACTTTGAATGTTACTTGATACTACATAATATAATGATTATTTATGAAATATTTATCACATTTGAAATTTCTATAATTTCAGTTTTAAAATATAGTTTCCAATACGCCATTCTGAATAAAATTAATTTTTAAAACCTTGAAACTAAAGTTTTTCAGCTTCAAAAGCTCAAATTCAAAAATCTTTTGATTTAAAATTCTTCATTTGAAATGTTTCAATTTCCAAATTTCATAATGATATAGTTTCAAATTTAAATATTAAAAATTTCTGGACAATTCACTATTAAATCTTTCAAAATTTCACATAGAGAACCTTCATAGTCAGTTTTAAATTAATTAATTTCAGATTTAAATATTCTAAATTGTTTGGGTTTAATTTTAGTCAGTTCAAAATTAAATAATTTTAGATATAAATATTCTAAATTGCTTGGTTTCAATTTGCGATGTACAAAATTGTATGTTTTTTTTTATTCTTGGAAATCGTAAAATATAATTTCAAATTAAAAGATTTACAATTGTGAAATTTCAAACATTGAAATCATATATAGCAATCTTGTTTTATATTATTTTTTTTTTTTAATTTTTAATTATCAGTGTTATATCTTAGATTTTTCCCATTTTCAGGTTAGGAAAATAAATTTCTTGAATTTTGAATGGTTACAATTTTAGAGTTCTGAATTTTTATGTTGAATACTAAATTTTTTCCTTTCATAATTTTTAATTTTGCAATCGAAATTGAAATAGTTAAATTTTCACAAGGTAAATTAATAATTCGAAAATTTTTCATTTTCAAACGATTTAAATTTCTTTGAAATGATTTAAATTTTCAAGGATATGAGTATAAAAAAGTTTTAATATTACAATTCTTCGTGACTAAAATTTTTTTCAATTTTAAATAACGTTCGGATTGGTTTAATTTTTAACATTCCTCAAAAGAATTTTTTTCATTTTTGATTTTTTCAATTTAAAATAAATTTCTATTTTGACCTTTTTTTTTAGAATAATTAAATGTTAAAGTTTTATGATTGAAATTATAAATTTCAGAAGCTTTGACTTTAAAACATTCAATTTAGTTTTCCATTGAACATTGACAAATTTTGATTGCTTCAAATAAAAAATTATTAATATTTAAAAGATTTAATTTTCAATTATTCAATTTTAAATACTTTTAATTTGAAACAGTACCTTTCAAAATCCTTAAAAGTCTTAAAATCCGTGAAAGACCTGCGAAATTTTTTTAAATCATTTAGAATCTCTTTATTATAACATCCTTTATTTCTATACTGATTTTTTTATGATGATTTTTCTAGAATTGTGACAAAACTATAAGAAATATTTATTATAGGAAAACCATTATAGGCCCATACTGAATTTCCTATAATATTCTTTTGTGAGCTTAAAATAGTTGTTTATCAGTAGAATAGCGGTTTTTGATGCACTAGTCTAATCCATAATCTTCATAGTCCTAAACTATAAAAAAGATTCCTATGTCCACTGGGATTCGAACCCAGGTCTCTAGATTGCCGATCTGGTGCTCTAGACTGGACCGGACGAAACCTGCAAACTGTAGACCTGTGTTCGAATCCTAGCTGAACCAAAGACGAATTTTTCAGCAAAATATTTCACTACGCCAGTCGACAACATTAACATCAAAACTCAGTTGCTTAAAATATTTTGAGGATACAATAAATAATATGTTAACTTTAATAGTTTATAATATTCTTCACTAAAAATAAATACTATAAAAAAAATACATAAAAGTCAAATATATACACCTTGTATAATTTGCTGGCACAAAATCGCTTCCAATAGAATAGCGGAACTATTAACAGGATTTGTGCAACAGGAAGTCGCCTCGGACCAAGTGTATACCGAAAATGGGCTTGACGTGCAAATGATAATAATCGTTCCAAAGCATATTCTACGTTCTGAAAGTTGATCAAACATTTTCCTGCATGGTAGTAGCTAGTTCCTGTTGTTTTATAAGTTTGCAAAATTATCGACTTGTAATTTAATTTTTGTTCAGACCTATATCGTTTTTCTGATTTTAAGAAATGTTATTAAAAAATTGCCAATATATTTCGGCTTGAGATGATTATATATTGCTAAAGATGATATAAAGTTTGTAGTTAGCTCATAATCCATTTTTAAAAGCATTTTTGAAACATTAATCCAAATGAAACCATTCTTGTATTAAAAATTAAGAAGTTATGATTGTTTGATAAGTATAAGTAGTTAAATACATATAAATTCTCTTTACCTTTTGTTTAATTAAATGATTATATTTATCGCTTCATAAAATCAAATAATTATATGAATATAATTTCTCTAAGATTCTTTCAATCCTCAACCAAAAAGGATTAATTTTTCACCGGTTGTATTTTCAACCGAAAAATATTAAATATTTTTCAAAAGAGACGAATTTTCTACCAAAAAGTTTAGTTATTTCACCC
The DNA here is from genome assembly GCA_011634705.1 of Andricus grossulariae. NCBI lineage: Eukaryota > Metazoa > Arthropoda > Insecta > Hymenoptera > Cynipidae > Andricus > Andricus grossulariae. The sequence continues at coordinate 8,566 of JAABKJ010004006.1, forward strand.
GGGAGTATGAATTTTCGACAGAAAAGCATCTTCAACCAAATACATGAATTTTTACCACGAAGATTGATTTTCTACCGAAAAAGACGAATTTTCCACTAAAATTATGAATCTTCATTCAAAAATGATTACTTCTTAACGAAAAATGTAATCGCTGATATTTTATTCCGAAATCATATTGAGTTTTATTAAAACAAAGATTTGAATTCATAAAAAAAAATGAATTTTCAACTAAGTTTTTGAATCCTCAACCAAAAAAAAAAGAATTTTTTAGCAGGAAGATTAATTTTCTGCTTAAAAAAAAATCAAAAAAGGTGGATTCTCAACGAGAAAAAAAGAATTCTAATTTTAAATGAAAAAGAGTTGAATTTATTCAAAAAGACAAATTTTCAATAAAATTGTTCAAATTTCAAACAAAAAAAGTTTCAGTCAAAAAAGAAAAAAATATTAGGCAAATTATAATTTGAAAGAAAACAAAATTTTTAATACAAAATATCAATTTAGAATAACTATTTATTTTGTTTGTTTGTTTATTTGCTGTAGGATTTATTAAATATAATTTTTTAAAGTTTCTCGAGAAAATTCAAAAAGATTTTGGAAGATTTCAGATATTTTTAAAAAGTATCTAAAAAATTTGTAAGGCATATATTTAATTTTACAAGACTTTACAAATTTTAAGGAAGAATTTGAGTAAGTTAAAAAGATATTCAGGACTTTTTGACGTTTGTAAAAGATTAAACAAGTTTTCATAAATTTTCAGAAATCATTCAAAGTTTTAAAATATTTTTCATACCTTCAAAACTGCTCAAATTTCTAAATATTTTTTTAACTGACTTTAAATCATTACTTCAAGTCTCCTGATGGAAACATTTTCTGGTAGTCTAATGTCGGATTTTTCAGAATCGGTCAATAAAATTTGGCTGATTGACACTTAGAAATTTCTATGTTTATGGGAAGCAGATCAGTGCCAGATCTGGGCCAGTCTAGAGTCTAGACTGCCAAGACGACGGCAAATCTCTCACTGGTCTGCTTCCCATAACATAAAAATTTCTAAGTGTCAATCAGCCAAATTTTATTTCCCATTTTCGAAAAATTGTCAGGGTGTCTAAAATTACTCAACATATAAGAAATTAACACTCTCAAAATATTTTTTTTTTCTCATCGTCTTGGCAGTCTCAGTGCATGTCAGAAAAATGTACAGGTTATCCAAAACGAGAAAAAGATTCATGTTATCCAAAAAATTATTCTTATTCACGTATAGCAATTTCTTGAAATTGTTGTAATAATAATTTGGATATTTTTTCTTTGCATTAAAAAATTCACCAGAATATTATTCTTTTAGATTGAAATAAATCTTATTAAAATATGAAACACACTTGTAGTTTGGCCTACAATTTTTAACACCAGGGTTTTAGAAGAAAAGAAAATATTGTGTTAAAATAGAGGCTGATTTTTCCACTTTTTTGTTGAAAATTCATATTTTCGGTCCAAAAATGCAACTGTTTTATAGAAAATTCGTCGTTTTTGCTTGCAAATTGCACAATTTAGTGGCCAATTTTTTACTTTCGTGGAAATTTTGAAAAGCAATTGTGAATTTAATATTTATTTAATAATAATTCATATAAATTTTTGTGAAATTGTTCTTTCGTGAAAAGAAAATTTCTTGGTTCAAGTTCAAATGTTTTGGTAAAAAATTATTCTGACTTGATTGAGTATTTAGCTATTTTGTTATAAATTCGTTTTTCTTGCTTGAAATAAACTATATTTCATATAAAATTAAAATCTTTTTTTGTTGAAATATTATCAACTTCTACATTTTTCATGGAGAATTCATCTATTTTGGTTAAAAAATCATGTATTTTGTTCAAAATTCCACTATTTTGGTAGAAAATTCAACCATGTGGTTGAAAAATAACTTTTCTGTTAAAAATTCATATTTGCGGTTTGAAAAAGGTAACCGTTTTGTAGAAAAATCGTCTTTTTGGCTTCAAAATTTAATAATTCAGAGGATTTTTTTTCTATCTTGGTTGGAAATTCGGCTTTTTCGTTTCAAAATTTATCTCTTGGTTAAAAAAGCACTGTTTCTTGTTGTTAAAAATTGAACTATTTTTGTAAAAAATTAAACTAATTTGGTTGAGAATATTCTGCTTAAACTCAAATGTGTTTGATTTCAAATTAAAATACTTTGTGGTTGAAATAATATAAACTATTATATTTTTCGTTAAGAATTCATCTAACTTGGTGAAAAAAAATTATCTAGAGAATTGTGCTGTTTGGTTGAAAGTTTGTCTTATTTTTTTTTGTGGATGATTCTGAAACCAATCTATTCAGATTATTAAATTTTCCAATTAGGAAAAGAGAACAATCCAAAATATTGAAATGCATTTCTAAATAAATTTCTGACATTCAAAACATTCTTTTTACAAAAATTTAACTACTTGGTTGAATGTTGACCCACTTTGTTAAAAATTAAGTTGTTTGGTTGAAAATTCATAATTTTACTTGAAAAGTCATCTCTTTCGTTGAAAATTTAACTATTTTGTTTTAAATTCGTTGTTTTGGTAAAAAATTCAACTATTGGGTTGAATATAACCCTTTTTTTAAATCTAACTATTTTTGTTACAAATTTGTCTCTTTAGTTTGTAAATGGTAGAAAATTCAACTCTTTTGTTTAAAAGTGTTATTTTTTGTTTAAAAATACAACGGCTTGATTGACCATTTTTTCATGAATTATCATCTTAGTCATTTTGATTTTTCAATCATAAAATTAAGGAGGTGAAAAAAGTAACTTTTTAGGTAACTTGAATTTATTTTATCTAGTAAATTTAGTTTGTTAAAAAAGTAACTTATCCAACACTGTTCTTATAGAACCTGCCTGATTTTAATTAAATTCGAAGAATCTTTTAAAAAACAGATAATATCTTTAAATTCACATAAAAAAAACCCTCTACCCCAGACTATTTTATAGTCTCCGCAATTTAATCTTCACTCCCGACTGTTCATATCAGCAATTTCGATTTACCATATCTGGCAAATTATCGTCCCAAATCCTGTAAACGATCTCGGGTATTAGGCCGTCTAGGATATAATTTATATTCGCGCGCAACTGTGATTATATCCTATGTAATGCAGGTAATTTAATAACGCGAAATTGCGACGATATGAATGGTAGATGTATATATGCATACACTATGTACATTCGAATGCAGCCTGGCGCGCGTGGTACCGCGATTTTAATTAAAAAGTACATTTTGGAGGAGAACGCTTGTGAAGTATAAAATGGCATAAAACAGAACGAGACAAGGGGGTAAAATAAGGGTCGAAGAGAAAGATAGGCGGCACTGAAAAGCATCATAGGGTGCGGAATATGGAGATATATATATTATACAGATGTGTGGTATAGAGGTGTGTGGTAAATAGATGTTTGGCAAATATGTGTGGTAAATACATATGTGGCATATATATGTGTGGTATATATATATATATATATAGTTATAGGCATATAGGCGGAGACGAGGGGTTGGCAGGCATCGTCAAGCATTCAAGGGGGTGGATGGAATTTGGGGTGGAGAAACGAATGGGTGAGTGATGCGGGGTAAAGGGGGACACCGTTGCGATTCCATCTGCCTGTCATTCTGAAACTGCGTACAATGTCGCCTGTCGACGACCGCGATCAATACGTTACAATCTATACAAAATGGCTGGTGCATTTTTTAAAACCTTTTTATATTTTATTATTATTCCGAAAATTATTAAATCATTCGTAAAACACAATTTAAAAATAATATGTAACGAAAGGAACCTTCAATTTGAGACTCCTTTCGGAACTGATGAAGATTAATAATTAGTGAAAAACAATTTTAATAATTTCATTCGTAATAGAGTAATTTAATAAATATTTTGAACATTTCGTCAAAAACACAAGATTAGAAATAATTGCTGACTATAGTTGATTTCTATTTTGTTAAATGAAATATTGTCAATAATTTGGAAATTATTTTGTAAACTTTATTACGCGAATGTTTATCACTAAAGAGAAACGATCTATTTTGATTCGAGTGGCGCCATCTAAAGGATGTTAGTGGCACTTCAACCTACCTGAAACGCCAAAAGGTGGCGTCAAAAGCACCGTTTTAGGCAATTTAAAAAATGTTCCAAGACATGTTCAAACCAAAAATCCACTCACTTTTGAATTTATTTAATTTGTTAAACAATGAATTAAAGTCTTCTTTCTGATCTTACATCTCTTCATTTTTCAAGCACTTTTGCACTTTCGAATAATAACTCATAACCACAGTATTCACACTCTTTTTAAAGTTTTATAATAGCACACTTTTTTTCAATACTATAAATCACACATTTTTATTATCTTTAATAATAATTTTTAAACAGTCACGAATTTCGAAAAGATTTTTTTTTTAAGTGAGTTTGAGCGAGACCGCAGAAAGTGTTGCACGTAAATGAAGATGGATTCTGATAGTGGAAGTCAATTTATTTCCAAGGTGTATAATAAAAATCCTATTAACAGTGCATTAACAATTTGAATTACAGGGGCGAGATAAACGCGACTGCACGGCAGGCAGGTCCTGGCAGAACTAAACCGAGTTTCGTGCAATAAAGGGGATCATTTTGAATCTGTGTGAAGTGTGCCGAAATTTATGGCCCCCCACCAGCAATCCCTGGACCGTGGGGCCGCCGTAAAGACCGGCCATTAATTTTACGTTTGCCGAAGAGCGGGATTCCTTCGATTACGAGTGCCACTATCAACCAACTTAGAATGAACCAAATTCTGTTTATTCAATTCGAATCCATCGTTTTAAATATTTTTTTTGTAATTCAACTCCCTCTTCAATTATTTCATCAAAGTAAATTAGCTCTTTAATTAAAAAAGATTTGAATAAATATTCTCTTAAATTTTGAAATAATTAAGAGAAAAATGTGAGCTGTATTGGAAGAGTTTAGTACTAAGTGGATAACTTCAATAAGTGTTAAGATTAATTAAATTATTGCAATTATCCACTGTGGACGCACCTTCCCTTCTACGAGAAGAAAAAGGACCAGAAGTTGATTATTTGGTACCCAGGTAAAAAATGGGTATATTCATTAATTATTGACTGATTGCCATTATCCACTGTGGACTGCGCCCCCCATTATTTTCAAAAGTCTATAGGGTATATAATATGGTGACCCACATTTTTTTCAGTTTTCCTGCATATGACTCGGGAATTTTTCTGAATGAAAAAAAATGATTTTTTTTTTAATGGTATTTAGATGAACAGCAATCGTTTAACACATATTTCCCATTAGAAAAGAAGAAGTTTTTGTAAATTTCATAAAGAATGATCAGTGTTAGATGAATCGACTTGAAACTAATTTTTCTACACAATTAGCCATAGAATACCAATCGAAACTTATTTTTTCAAATATCACCCACCTAAGTTTGTTTTGTAGAGTCCCAAAGAAACCCCATAAATGAAAAATTGGGTTTTGCAAATTTTGGGGGCTAATTATGACTTTTTAATGGTTTTCTTTATACAAATTATTTCTAATGAATGAAATACTACTTTCTACTCTTAATAAGATGTTTATATACATTTTTTAAACAATTCATTATTGTTTTTAGAAATTTTATTTCTGAATAATGCTAGAATGTTGCAGTTTTTCTATAATTTTCCACTTTTTATACACTTTTCAATTAGTGTTAAGTAACAATTGATGAAATTTAACAAACCTAACTGTTCAAACAAAATATTATTATTTATATTTATCTTCTCCTATAGTGATACCAGATAGTTAAGGTTTTCCGAAATTTTAAACTTTTTGTCCACTTTTCACTTAGTGAGGTAATAATGCAAGTTAATAAACATAATCATTTAAATAATTTATTATTATTGACAATTATCTTCTCTTAGAGTAATGATAGACAGTTGCGCTTTTTTCCGAAATCTTCAGTTTTTCATTGATTTTTTAGTCATGAACAAATAATAAATAAACATCAACAAGGATGATTTTCCAAATGGTATTGTATTTTTATCAATGTGAATTATTTTTACTGCCTTTTTCAATGCCTTAAAAATATTAAATTGAACAACAAATAAATAAATATTTTTACCATATTTTTTTAATTGAATTTTTTCTCACTATCGCTTCTTACCAATTTTTAAAAAATTGTTGAATTTTAATAAATCACGCCGTATTTTTTCGCGGAAAACATTTTCTACGACTCTACTTTTTCCAATTTTAAAAATAAGGAAATAATCTTAAAATGTAGTTATTTGCTTAAACAAATATTCTTTTGAATTTTTTTTCATTCGTTTGTAATATTAGATGTTCATTTTGGCTTTAGAGTCAGAATAAATAATTCAATTAATTTTAAATTGTACCAAATGTTTTGGCGCACAATGGTGGCCCTCATTAGTGGTTAATTTTTATTCTGGAAAAGACAGTTACAAAAAATTATTTATCAGGAACGCAGTGCAAGAATGTAATTTAAATAAGGAAATTATTGAAATTATTGAAAATTTAGTTTAGTACAGTCTTAAATATCTTTGGTAATGTTTGCACAAAATTAAAAATATGTGTTGCCCTTACAATAATTGGACAAATTAATAAAATTTGGATATATGATCAAAAAAAGTTTGTTGTTCTTACAATAATCGGAAAAGTTAATAAAATAAAAATTTTAATATAATATAAGGGTCTAGTGCATTCTTAAGTAATGAAAACTTTGGTAACTATGGTACAATTTCATCAATATAAAAGTTTATTTTCAAAATTTGAAAGAGAGGAGTTATATAGGATGTTTTTCCCCCCCAAAAAAATAAGACATGATTTTTTAAATTCAATTATTTTTCAAAAATTGATAAAAAGCGATAATAAGAAAAAATTTAATTGCAAAAAACATTGTTAAAATTAATTTTTGTTGTAAGTTTTAATATTTTTTCATTAAAAAGAATGTTCCTTATTTGAAATAATATCAGCAGTAATATAGTGTTGATTTTTAGAATCATAGAAAAACTATACTTTTCAGTCATATGATTTTTTAACGGAATAATAAAATTGAAAAGCTTTAACAATTCGGATTGTGCTAGTGTTTTTTGTTGGAAATCAAAATTTTATTTAAAAATAATCAGATGGTGCTAGTGTTTTTTGTCGGGAATCGAAATTTTAATTTAAAAATCATTAGATTTGAATCAAGATTCATAAGTTTTAAACAATTGTAGTTTAAGTTGTTTTTTTACATCAGCAATTCTTAATTTCAAAAAGAAATCATAATTTGAAAAAGATTTAGAAATTTTTAAACAATTTCAGATTAGATTAGTCTTGTTCGTCAGAAAATGTTATTTCCAAATAATTGAAAATTATATTTCAAACAAAAATTCACAATTTTTCAACAATTTTTAGGTTATTTTTGCTGCTCACCCTGGAAATTGGTACTTTTAATAAACATGATTTGATTTTAAAAAAGATACAAAATTGTTGCGCAATTGTAGGATATGCTCGCATATTTAAAAAAGGATATCAAATCTTAAACAATTTGTTGTTATATTAATTATTATATATTAATATTATATATTATATACTCATTCTGTAGTTAAGATATCAATTTTTATCAATTGAATTCTTGCGCAGTTGAATTAAATCTCTTGAATTATCTGATAAATTATTGAAAATATTATAGATGTTTCACCTTAGTGATTTTCGCTGAAAATTAATATAAAAAAAGTTGAATATAAAATCATTAAGTGTCGAAGAAGACTCAAAATTAAAAAAAAAAATTGGTTCAGTTTACTCAACGGAAATTACCATTTTTCAACAAAATGTTCTTTTTTTTGTGTTTATTAAGGTTTTTTTATCGGAAATTGACATTTAAAAATAAAAACGTTTCATTATAGTTTAAACAAAATTTGTAATTTTTGAATCAGATTATAATAATGCTTTTTTTTTGCAGAAAATCAGTAATTTTAAACAAAAAACATTAGATTTCGAAGAAAATTTACATGTACTTTATTCACGAAGAGAATGGTAGCTCACAGTGGATAACTCACTTCAATAATTGAGGAAATTAATAATATGTATCCGAATTTGTTAATTATTGATGTAAGTTATCCACTATAATCTACCACATGTTTCGCAGCTTCTCATAGTTCAGTATATACTGGATCACTATAATATTATCATTATTATATTATAGTTATCCAGTGTGTACTCTACTATAGGAAGCTGTGAAACCTATGGTAGTTTACAGTGGATAACTTACATCAATAATTGGTGATATTAATAATATAAATCTGAATTTGTTAATTATTTATGTAAATTATCCATTATAAAATACTATAAGTGTTTTGCAGCTTTCCTACAGTAGAGTACACACTGGATAACTAAAATATAATAATAATATCGTACTTATCCAGTGTATACTCTGCTATAGTTTTTAGTGGATTTTAAATATTGTTTCTTTAAATATGCATATCATATAATATTTAATTATTTTCTTAATATTATATTTATCTAGTGTGAGCTTTATACTATAGGAAGCTGTGAAACCCGTCGTAGATTACAGTGGATAACTTACATCAATAATTGGTTCGTGCGATTAATAATATAAATTAAAATTTGTTCATTATTGATGTAAGTTATCCACTGTAAACTACCATGGATTTTGCAGCTGCCTATAGAAGAGTACACACTGTATAACTATAATGTAAGCATAATAATAATAATATAGTTTTCCAGTACTCTACTATGTACTTTGCTATATTTTTTAGTGCATGTTAAATATTTTTTCTTTAAATATACATTTCATATAATATTTAATAATTTTCCTAATATTATAGGTATCTAGAGTGTACTCTACTATAGGAAGCTGCAAAACTCATGGTAGTTTACAGTGGACAACTTGCATCAATAATTGATGTAACTAATAATATAAATCCAAATTTGTTACATATTGATGTAAGTTATCCACTGTGAGCTACCATGGGTTTCGAAGCTTATTATAGTAGAGTACACACTGGATAACTATAATAAATAGCAAAAAATCGATATTTAAAAATGCAGTAATGATTATATGGTTATAATTATATACATTTGGATAAATCTGAACAAGGAATTATCTCTCTAGAGTTAATTTTGGTGGAAATTTTAAAATTGGAAAAGGGATAATTGAAAAATGTAAATTAAACTTACTCCCTGAGTGAAGATATCGTGAGGATGAATAGAATAGAGTTGGTTCCAGGTGATGTTGTTCGTTCGCCGATCTACGGGGTTGTGATGCAGAGAAACGCCGAGGGGATGTATCATGGGGAAATGATTTATGACTCCGGGTACCAGGTAGGGCGCCATTCAATGCTGGATCCAGCCTTCGTTCTCTTCTCCTGCCTTCGGCAACTAACTCTCCGAATCCACGTTTCTCGCTCGGAATGTCAATGTTTTCAGTTTAGTTGGCTTATTTGCACGATGCACGATAGCCGAATGTTCGCTCTAACACAGAGCAAATCGCGATGCGCGATAGTGACTTTGCCATTTCCAAAATTCATGGTGCGCCGAAGGGTTAATTGCTCGGATTTATGGTGTACTTGGTTGGTCTCCTTTTTTTTACACTCTTCGATAAGCCAAAAATTCTAGCTTTTGAAAAATACACAAAAAGTTCTACAATTATGAATAATAATCTTCAAACTCATTCATTCTCTTGTCCATATTGAAATGCTTAAATTTTTATATTAATAGATGGAAAAAGTTAAAGTGCGATGTTTTGCGTCAGAGTAAATAATTACTTACAAATACCATGAAAGGTATAAAATTACATAATTCAGACCAAATAAAAATACCTTGATGATGTTCAGAAGATCCTTTCATCATACGACGTTTCGAGAGTCAAATGCTGTCCTCATCAGGAAACAGGAACCCAAGTCAAATATAGGTTCTTTATTTTTTTTTTAATTGGAAAAAAACAAAATGTTCATGCTCTTACATAAACTCTCATCTCAAGTTAGTTCTGTGAAGAAAATAATACAATTATAAATGAAGAGAAAACCCATTTTATATACCATAACGAAACTTATACGATAAAAAAGTTAAAATATTAAAACTTCAGGTGAAGAATTACAATTTTTAATTTGTTTCTCAACCTCACTTTTTTATCGTATATGTTTCGTTATGGTATATAAAATGGGTTTTCTTTTACTCTTCATTTATAATTGCATTATTTTCTTCACAGAACTAACTTGAGATGAGAGTTTATGTAAGAGCATTAATCTTTTTGACTTTGACATTTGGTTTTTTTTTTCAATTAAAAAAAAAAGGACTTATATTTCACTTGGATTCCTATTTCCTGACGAGGAGAGCATTTGACTCTCGAAACTGAACATTATCAAGGTCTTCTTATTTGGTTTGAAGTATGTCATTTTATACCTTTTACGTTATTTATCAAGAAACTTTTATAAATATGAATCCAAATGTCGAATAATGAAAAGAAGAAAGTGGGCTCTATTGGAAGAGTTCAGTACTAAGTGAATAAATTCAATGTAACAGTGCTACGATTAATTGTATGTTTACTAATTGCAATTATCCACTGTGGGCGCATCCAGAAAATTTTTCGGAGGTGTTGATTGTGAATTTTTTCAACTATTACTTGTAAAGGGGTGGGGGGATTAATCATCCTACCCCAATTATTTGAAAAAACTTATCATATTGAATATAATAAGAAGATAACTTTCATTTTATTCATACTTTTCAATTATAGTGTTCACATTCATAAAAAACCTGAAACCACGTGCATGAATTGCATAGTCTTTTGGGTGTAGGATTCTAGGATTGAAGATTCATAATTTTAGTTGAAAAATCAATTGTTTTTTTTGAAAATTAACTTTTTCGTTGGAAACTTATATTTTTGGTTTAAACATTCAATTTTTTTGTAGAAAATTCGTCCTTTCGGGTTGAAAATTCAACTATATTTGGTTGAAATTTCAACTACTTGAGTAAAAACGTAGCTTTTCTGACTTGAAGATCATTGTTTTTTAATGAAAATTCAACTATTTCGTTTTTGGTTGAAAATCTATATTTTTTATACTAAAGAATAAACTATTTGGTTAACAATTTATTTCTTTCGTTGAAAATTCTTCCTTTTTGGTAAAAAATCAAATTTTTTGGATGAAAATGCAGCTGTTTGGTTGAAAATTGAACGGTTTTGGTTGAAGATTCAACTATTTTGCTGAAAATTCGTAATTTTTGGTTAAATTATATTGTGTTTTATTTAAAAATAACAACTTCTTTTGTTGCAATACGAACTATTATATTTTTTATTGAAAATTCATGCCTCTAGGTTTACAATTCAATTCCTTCCTTGAAAGTTTAACTTCTTCATTAAAATTGCATGTTTTTTTAGTTGAAAATTGAACCACTTTGTTTAAGTTTCCCCTTTTCGGGGTGAAAATTATTTTTTTTTAATGAAAATTCAACTTTTTTTTTAAATGAACTTTTTTGTTAAAGTTTCATATTTTCGGGTTGAAAATTTAACTTTCTTGTACAGTAAATTAGTCTTTCTGACTTAGAAATTCAACAAGTGGTAGAAAATTCAACTATGTAGTAGAAAATTTAACTATGTAGAAGATTCGTTTTTTTCATTTAAAATTAATTTTTTCATGTGGAAATTTAACTATTCCATTTTTGGTTGAAAATCGATTTTTTTATTTTATAAATTCAACTATTTGCTTGAAAATGTATGTACTTTGTTGAAAATTCGTCTTTTTGGTAGAAAAATAATCTTCTTCTTTGAAAAATCAACTTTTTAGTTGAAAAATGATGTATTTTGTTGAAAATTTCTTTTTTGGGTTAAAAACTAATTTTTCAACTTAACATATAACTATTTGATTGGAAATGAACCTTTTTGTTGAAACTGCATATTTTTGGGTTGAAAATTCAACTGCTTTTTTTTATAGAAAATTCGCCTCTTTGTCTTGGGTATTTAATAGTTTGCTACACAATTCAAATATTTCGTAGAATATTCGTTTTTTATATTAAAAATGTAATCTTTTTAAATGAAAATTAAATTATTCAATTTTTGGCCATTTTTGTTAAATTTTTATTTTTTGGTAAAAATATAATCTTCTTGGTTGATAATTCAAATATTCGGTTAGAAGTGTATGTATTTTGTTGAAAATTCGTATTTTTTGGGTGAAAAAAATTATCTTTGTCGTTGAAAATGCAACTATTTGGAAAAAATGTATGTATTTTGTTGAGAGTTCATCTTTCTCAGTAGAAATTAATCTTCTTGGTTGAAAATTTATATTTTTGGTTGGAAATGAATTATTTCATTGAAAATTCAACTGTTTTGTAGAAAGCTCTTCTTTCTAGCTTGAAAATTCCTCTATTTCGTTCTTCATTCAGGATTCAAGTATTTTGTTGAAACCTCTTTTTTTTTGCTCAAATTCAACTGTTTCTGATTCAAAATAAAAATTTCCCGTGGAGTAAAATATAAACTATTATGTTTTTGTTTGTAAGCTCATCTTTTTTGCTTGAAAATTCGCAACTACTTTTCATTTTGTTGTCTCACGCAATTGTTAAATTATAATATAAAATTATTATTAATACAAAATTGTTGTATTTCATAGTATTTGTTTTTGTGGTTTATTCTAAACCAGATTATCCAGATTATTACATTTACCAAATAGGAGAAGAATTGATAAAAAAAATCACACATTTTTGAAATTGCTAATTTCAAATCATCCTTCGAGCAATAGTTAAAAAAAATATATCTTTCAAAACATTGAACAAGAGATTGAAACGCATCTTGACCTTAGTTTTTTTATTTTAATTTGGAATAACGCTGCGTGAACAATAGTTCAAAATACGTAAAACAAACAATCGAATTTTACTTATTTCAAAAAGATCTCCATACCTTTTTCTTTAAATATTTAAAAACGTTCAAAAAGTATTAAAAATTGATAAAAAATAAAGGAAAGTCAAGATAAAAAATGCTCTTATAATCTGATTGATTTATAATACTTTTTTACTGAGTTTTTAATTTAGAATAACATTTCTCAAACAATAATTTAAAATATGCAGACAAAAATCTTAAATTTAAATTTTATTTATTTCAAAAAGGGCTTTATATTTTATGTTTGTTTTGAATATAATAATATAATAATAAATATGTACTATCGGGTTGAAAATTATCACCATGTATGGTTGAGGATTTTAATATTTTGTTTTTTAATCGTATGTATATGATAAAGTATAGCATATATTATTTATATATATCACAGTTGATTTAGTGAATAGTTTTTAATTGAATGATAATAAATATTGAGTCCAATCAATCAGTTCCCATTTTATAATATGGATAATATTGTTTCATTTGATTAGATTATTGGATTAAATGTGTAGAAAATATACAAAACGTATTCTGTATGTACCCATATGTGAGAAATGAAACCCAGGATATGTGAGTTTACGAACATATGCGTTGGATATTCAATTTGCTACAGTCATGCTTCAGAAATGCAGCCACACAGATTTGAAAAATTTAAGATATCTTAGAAATTTTATGGAAATGCTTGAACGGAATTTAAAAAATAGTTTAATTTCTTACAAGAATATTTATATTTTACCAAAAAACATCGATTTTTACTGAACCATTATTAAAATATAATAAACTCTATCATGTCATTTTTGTCTCCATTTGCGGTTTTACTCATATTGTTTTGCGTAAAGTAAAATTTATATTGTATACAAATTTTTAAACAGAATTCCAAAAATCAAATCTGGAAAAAAATTTAATTAAATAAAATTCAAAATTTGACGATTACTTCGGACAAATAATTTTTTGCAGAACAAGAAAAGAACTGCTCAGTCCGAATTTGAACCGCGTAATTAGTAACGCTTCACTAATGTATAGTGGCGATTCCGGCTCAAATCCGGTCTAAGGCAGATTTTTTCTTGAAAAAAAAAAAAAATTATTTGTCCAAAGTAATCGTTAGACCTCGAATTTTATTTAATTAAAATTTGAAAACTCGGATGTTGACATTTTTTAAAATGGTAATAACATCACCCAAAAGTTATTTAGACTTGATCAAATTGTTAGAAAACCTGTCGAGCAAACTAATATTACACTTATTGTCAAAATGCCCATCTAAGAAGAAAAAATCAAAATAGGTCAATCGAATAGTGTCAAAATAGTGTAATCGATTATCTATTCCATTATTTATGTATTATATGAACTAATGGAGCTAATATAAATTAAATTATTTTATTTATACATTAAATTTTTAGTCCCACGTACATTTTAAATTAAAATATAAAATTGTTATTAATAAAAAATTATTGTAGTTCATATAGTATCTACTATCTGAAATAATAGAAATGACAATGTTTTTTACAATTAATAAAAATTGATATCTCAACCTCAAATTAAAATCGTTCAAAATTGTACATTTTTTTAACGATTTGTTATCAAAAATATCTATCTGCGGCACATAACTTCAACATAATCTAAAATTGTACACAAAATAACCGATTTTCGGTGAAACATGTTAACATAACGATTTTAGAGTATTCAAAATATTTTAGGGTATTTTAAACAATTCTAAGAATTTTTTTTAGATTTCCGTAATTCCAATGGATTTTTAAGGATTTAAAATATTTTAGGGCATTTTTAGAGATTCTAAGGATTCTTCAATAGATATTAGTTAAATCTAGAGGATTTCAAAAAATTTGAAAGGTTTTAGGGTATTTTTAGAGATTTCAAGGAATTTTCACGAGCTCTAAAGAATACCAATTTTCAAAGTAAAACGACAATGTGACCAAAAAATGTTGAAAAATTGTAAAATTTATTATTTCAAACAAAAATATGCTAACACAATCTAGAGTTGTTGCGAAAATGGTAAATATTCTTTAAAATCTAATAATTTTTTTTTTAAATACTCATTTTCGGTGAAAATACATATATAACCTAAAGTTGTTCAAAATTATGAATTTCATTTGAAATCTAATGATTTTTGTTTAAAAGAATCAATTTTTTTATTTTTGTTTAAAAAAATCAATTTTTGGATTTTTGTCGAATGAATTTTGTTTAAAAAAAACACTAACATGAAACATATAATATTTTTAACAATCTGTCCGTCGTACTTTTTTCCAAGGAGGGGAAGTGAGAGGTAATGATGGATTGAGAAATAAGGGAAGCGAGGGAAAATGAGGGGAGGGGTAATAGGGAAAGTAAGTAAAGGGGAAGTAAAAAAGTCAGGTGATGGGAGTAGGGGAAATTAGGAGTTAGACATAGAAGAAGTAAGGGGAAATGTGGAAAAGGGAAAAAGTAAGAGGCAATCAGGGAAAATTAGGTAAGAGAAAGTAGGGGAAGTGAGGGGGTAGGGGAATCAGGGGAAATGAAGGGCTTCAAATAAGGGGAAAGAAGGCGAAATTATGGGAAATTAGAGGAGGGGAAGTGGGAGAGGTGAAGAGTTGGAAATAGAATAAGTGAGGGGAAATGAGGAGAGGGGAGTGGGGGAAGTAGGGGAAATTATTAGAAGTGGTCAAGTATCCAGCCTTTAAGTATAAACGTCAGACACTCGAAAGAAAACTAACGCATAGAAAGAAATACAATGCAGGTCAGAGATGAGAAACTTTCTCACTATGCGAGAAAATTTGATATGAAATCTCTTCGTCTGATGACCAGATGAGGGGATGTTTCAAGAAAAAAAAAATGTTAAAGAAAAAAATGTAAGATGCAAAGAATAAGAAAAAGGGATGAAGGAAGAGATGGAAAAATGCTGCCTAGCAGAAAGCGATGGCGACAAAGAATGGAGACAAGAGGGTTGAGATATCGCGTCTATATTTATGTTGTATAGTACATAATACTATACAATATATATATAGGTCTTTAAGCTTCTTTGCCTAGGAAGAAGGCATAATGTTATCTCAAAAGAGGAAAATGACTGAGATATGTGTGGCAAGATTGCAAAATGTCGGAAGACGAAGAGCTCACGTGCATGTCGAGTGACAGGCGCACTTTATATTCGCACGATTCTTGTACTTACCTCTGAATCCTTCGTAACATTCGTATCAAGTAATTTCAACAAACTTTCTCCTCTAAAGAGGATTTTCTTTTTACATTTTACTTTTCTTTTTTTCCTTGTACCTATTTGCTATTTCAGTCAAATACGGGCAGCAAAAAGAAGACTTATATGTTTGTACATTTATGACGTGCGCCGAAGAAAGGGGCCTTACTCTAAAAAATTCGAAGTCGAGGTTTTTACACCTTTCGATAATTTCTGAGTTGCCCTTTTTAATGAAACCATCGAAAAAAAAATTTCAAATGTTATTATTAGCAATAATTGAGTTGTTAGGTACACGAGAAATCAGGCTTTCGCTCGAGAGCTCGAGATCCCGTGAAACACCTCCCACCACTCACCACTACATCTCCGCGTCTCATCTATACCC
>JAABKJ010004007.1:0-24995 GCA_011634705.1 Andricus grossulariae
TGCCAACAAGATGCACATATACTTCTTGCTTAGAAACCAGTTGGATTGGCAGATAAACGATATTACGGGTGATTGTAAACCAGATCCTGAGAAGCTCAAAGCAATTCGAGAATTCCCAACGCCGAAAAATATGAAGGAGTTGCGAGGTTTTTTAGGGCTGATCAACTTCTATTCCAAATTCAGTCAAAAACATGCGGAGAAAACAGTACCTCTTCTCAGTTTAATTAAGAAAGGTGCTAAATGGGATTGGAATAGAAAATTACAAAAAACTTTCGAAGAAATTAAAAACTTATATTGTCAGTCGTCTCTGCTATACTTTCCAGATTCTAATAAAGTATTTTATTTAGAGAAAGACGCTAGTGATTATGCCCTTGGAGCTGTTTTGTATCGAAAGGATGGATCAGATCAAAAGGAAATCATCTCACTTGGTAGTAGAACTTTGAAAGGTGCTGAGCTAACATATTTTACCACAGAGAAAGAACTGTTAGCACTAGTATGAGCATTGCAAAGTTCAGAACATACCTAGCAGGAGCCAGAATAATCAACGAAACAGACCATATGGCCTGGACATCCTTAAAAACATGTAATTTTGGAAATGCAAGACTAACAAGATGGATGCTTGCAATCCAAGATCATCATATTACAGTAGAACATTGTCCTGGCAAAGATAATTTGGTAGCCGACACGTTAAGTCGAGTACAGCCAGATATAGACTGGGAAAAAGAAGGGACCATCAATGGTCACAATACATACAAATCAAGAAACAGACAGTATGGAAGCTACTTCCACAACACAAAAGAGTGAGAGAGCCCGAGTCGAAATATAGGCCCTCCTTTGACCCTCTACAGATGTAAGTAAAACCTGTTTTGTAACTTCTTGACCCTCGAAATCCTCTTTTGATTCTCGTAGAACCTCTTCAGTCCTCTCTTCAACCTCTTTAGCTCTCTTCATGATTTTCAATGTATTTTCGAAACCCTCGTTTGAGCCTCCATGACATTTGTTTAATAATAATAATAATGATTGAATAATTATCAGTATACGCAGGGCGAGGATGGAAGTCTAATTTAAATGTGTGAATTAAGTTAAAGTTTTTAATATAAACGAGTAGTAATTTCGTGTACTTTGCATATTAATCATCAGCTAAAAAACAGTTCATCAAAATTCAAATGCATATACCTGTAATAAACTTAAATATATTAAACTTGATGTATATAAAAAAGAGGTATAAGTTAAAATTGATTTTAAATAATTTAACATTGTAGGATATTTCTTGGAATATTAGACAATTTTAATATACGAGGAAAATGAAAATATATGCTACAAATATTAATGACAGAATATTTTAATTCAAGCTCTTTTTGGTTGATGGGCAACCCTATATACACTTGATTATCTACGTTCATGAATACACAAATGGATGTAATATTTTTAATTGGAATAGCGATTGCATTTTCGAAGACATCACACTTTTTTTAGGAAGAACTGACTATTATGCTGAAAGCTGTTACCTTGAGCTTGAAAAACATAGTGACAAATAAGTTCGCTTTGCAAAATTGCAAAATATGACTTTCCGCATTGACAGTTTTTCAATTCACAATTACAATTATGAACTTTTAAAAAGCAGTTAATAATACCTAATTTTAATTCATTATTATGAAAATATTGTACCGCAGATGAATGCGTTTGTAAGTTCTGCTTATAAGTCTCTGATACCTATAATTTTCAATTTTTTAACAATCTGGAAAAAAGCCAAACTGTGAAATTTCTCGAAATTGAAAAATCTTGCAATGCCCTCTGAATTAATTCTGACATTTCTGTAACAAGTTTGTAAACTCTAACGTTGTAACAATGCTCTGAAATTTGCTCGTTGATTTTTACTTGAGGTTTTTTCTTTTGATAGAAATTTTTTAATTCACCGTTGGGTAAAATTTCCATTAGCTTTGTCATTGAGATAAATTGATTTTGAGAAATTGCTATTTGGCTATCAATGTAATTAGTACCATGAATGATCCTCAGAAATTGACATTAAATTTAATTTTATTTAAATCATTTAAATCTTCATACTCAAAACAGGTGTACATCCATAATGGTCCAAGTGTTTCTACGACATCAGGAAAATGCAAAATTTGATGAATATTAATTGAACAAAATCGCAATCCATATAATGTTTCAAATTCTCTAACATAAGTATTGAAAAAGTCGCGACTGATTTGGATCATTTGTGGCGTAATTACTTCGAAACTCAAAAGTGCTGTTGCTATTACTAGAAGAAGATAATGTTGAAAGTAATCTTCGCGAAGGATTCCTTGAAGAACCGGAATGATATAATAAAGAAGCCACATTTTGAGTTTCGAAGCCTTCCAATGAATTAGCTCTGTAACACAGCGTGGCTCAGAGATGTTAAGGAGTCCGTGGACATAGGAAAAAAAAACATAGGAAACGTGAACGAGCTTGACTTTATCAATTGCGCATGCGTCGTGGGGAGAAGCAGCAGAGACTATCGGGTTTCTCTTTTAATCCTTCAATATTTAATCATTGCGCAATTAAGAGATTATGCTTTCTTTTTATTTATTTTAAATTATTATTACTTCTATAATAGGAAGTTCACCTATTCTTTTTCTATTTAAAATTTGAGAAAGAGAAATAAATTAATGCGCATGCGTCGTGCGGAGAAGTATCGATGCAGAGCCTGTCAGATTTTTCTTTTACTCCTTCAATAATTAATTATTGCGCAATTAAGAGATTGTGCTTTCTTTTTATTTATTTTGATCATCGCACTGAGATGAAAACGACGGCTCAAGCGGATATACTCGCAATAAATGGTAAGTATCGTTTAAAAATCGTAAAAATTAATATAGAAACAGTTCTGACCGTTTTCGTACGAAACTAATTCGTCGCATCCACTGCAGACTGCTCCAAATTATTTTCGCTCCGTGTACAGCTCCAAAATGCATTTTTGGAGCTATATACGGATACTTTGGGATCAGGATTCATCTGTTTCAGTTAGAAATTCTAATATTTGATGGAAAATTTAATTATTTTACTGTAGATTCAATTTTTTCTCAAAAAGTCATCTCTTTTTGGTTGAAAGTTCATTCTTTTCAATCGAAAAGTCTATTATTATATTTTGGGATCAGGATTCGTCTCTTTTGGTTAACAATTCTACTATTTGGTTGAAAATTTCATTATTTTGTTAGAAATTCAATTATTTTCTTGAAAAGTAATCTTGTTTAAGGTTAACGATTTATTTCTTTTACTTAAAAAGTCTATTATTATATTTTTGGATCAGGATACACTGAAGGCAAAGAAAAGCGAGGAGAGGGGGCACTGCAGGAAAGTGTGAAACGTACTACTGACTACTCCCCGCAAGGAAGTAACCAATGACTAAGTCAGGTACTACGAAGCCTCAAGATCCCGGAGGGGAAGGGGTGAAGAGAAGAGGGTTGCAACTATCATCCAAAACTGAAAATCGAGCAAGGTCAGTACCCTTCGAGATTCGATACGAAGCAAACATCCCAAAAGTTATAGCATTTCAAAATAGAAATCGCCACGCAAAATTGTCTGCTGGAGGACACAGGAAGAAATGTCGCCACACAAACTCCCATAGAAGGTAAAAATCTATGTCACACCATTTCCATAGAGAGTTGCTATAAAGCTCTCTATGGAGGATCCAGAAAGCTGACAAAATCGAGAACGAAGATTACTTCTGATGCCAACAAAACTAATACCATGACTCAGACGCAGAAAGTGATAAAAAGCGTGAGGAAAAGAAGCACCAACACGGAACAGGATGTTTTATTCATGCTGAAGATGCATAGAACCTGTAAGGAAATGATGCAGAAGGAAGAATTACTAGAAACCGATGAAAACATGAACTGCAAAGAGATCAACATACTGCAATTTTCTTATGGAGGAAATTTTCCTGTACAGTATAAAGTACGGCAAATAGAAACTGTAGAGAAAGACGCAGCAGGTTCGAGCATCGGACGAAGAGAATCGACCCTTGAAAAGAAGTCTGCCACGCTGGAAGTTCTTTATGCAAGACTGCAGGGAATGGCAACCAGAATACGACGAATAAGACCAACCATCGATTAGGAGGCTGATATACGATAATCTTCAGGATTACTTTTATATTAATCATCCCGTTAAAATTATGTTAGATCATCAAGTGAAAACAGGTAAATGAAACTTTGTGAGAATTGTCATTTTGCGATTTGAATTTAAATTTTCTTTTGTTTTTGCTTCAAATTTTATATTAAAAAATTTAATTCAAATAGGGGGCAGTTGTAAGGTACACGGCTCAACACCTGTTTTTTTCAACGACCCTTACTTACAGCACTTGGGGGGCTCGCTGGCGAGCGCGAGGTACACAGAGTAACCCAGAGACAGGCTAAGGAATTGTATTCCTGACACCGGGTGTCGAGTTACTCTAGTTTCCTATTTGACGTAAGCGGTTAGATCGTATCGCGTTAGTATCGTCGAAGCCAAATATACAAATAGAAAACGCCATCCTCTCGTTCGATGCACGAAGTTCATATGGGCTACGACCTAGACCTTCTACGAGAAATTTCCTGAGAGCTAGCGAGTTCTAATTCTAAGTACTAGAATTTTTGGCATTATCACTCGACTTACAATTTTTTCTTCTCAATATCTTGGCAGCAGATGAGAACTGGCTAGAGAATTTTTTCTCGAAACCTTGTACTTGAACTGCTAAGACCGCTTTCAGTAAATGACTGGTATGAGAGAGTAATCCTCAGCAGCCACCATTGTAATACATGGATTTAAAAAGCGTATGAGTACGAGATCTTTCACTTTTTTTATTTAAAATAAATAGACATGCGATTTTAGAAAACATTTTCAAGTACGGGAATACTCCACTCAGAACCACGAATACTTTATTTTTCATGCGATTTGATAGCGTTATCAGTACGATAGATTCCACTGCGTATTAAAAGAATAAAAATAAAGAAAAATAGAATTGAACTCTATGTATGAGTAAATTACTATATAATTCTATATTTTATGATTTAAAGCCGGCAAAATTAGGAGATAGTTTTTCTTCTGAAAGCAGACTTACGAGTCTTTTGACCAAACCGATAGAGTACGTGGGGTCGTCGACGACCCCAGCATAAAAAAATTATTATAAATAATAAAGTGTTAAATATTTTTACTTGAAAATATTTTTCATAACTTTTTGCATACTTAATTTAAAAGATCCTATCGGTTATATAGCTAAATATTAAATTTAAATAAACAAAAAAAATTATTGCAATTGCATAAAGTTGAAAAGAGTCTGGGGTCGTTTAAAAAGTGTGTAGTCGAATACGACCCACTGTGCCAAACAAGTGTTGAGCAAAGACCATGTTATTAACAACAGTGATAAATTGTTGAAAAAATTATTCTTGTCAACTTTAATTATTATTCCACTGTAATTGAAAAGTGGACAAGAGGTTGAAAAGTTAAGAAGAAACTGCCACTATTTAATGATCATAAAGAAGAAGATTGGTATAAAGAAGCATAACTTTTGTGAAAAAATTCTATTTGCTTATTTGAATCAAATGCTGACTCATTGCAAGTAAGAAATGGAAAAAAATTTGCAAATTTAAGAGAAAACCGCGATGTATAGCATTATACAGAGAATATTTGTAACAATAATAGTAAATTGTTTATAGAATTATTTTTGTCAACATTAAGGAACAGTTACCTCACTGTAATTTAAAATTGGATAAGAAGTGTATTTTTTGTTAAAAAACCGCGACCTCCTGTCATAACAATTTACGTGGATATCTAATTAGTAGTATAATTTAGCTGTAAAAACTGGAAACCCCCATTTTTTCACATATGGGGGGTTTTTCGAGACCGTATATAAAACGATTCTGAATAACATTTACATAAACGTCTTGTTTCGTATGGGAAATACGTGTTTAACTTCATGTGGCTTGAGCGACCTATGAACATCAGTTTTTGTTCCTTAATTGTAAGTAGATATATGTTTTTGCGAATTGGAACAAATTTCCGGGCGATATGCATAACAATTCGGAAAATGAAATTTCCAATATATTTTTGGACTACTCTAACGCTCATCCTGTAAAGTAGAGTGAAACCAGATATTTTCAGCATTTGTTACTACTACTAGGATGGTCCAAATGTTTTTTTTTTACTTTGATGCATATCACCCGGAATTTTTTTTGAGTTCACAACAAAATGAAGTAATGTTTTTCTGATAAAAAAAATTATATTCAGAGGTAGCACAAGCCAGACGACGTATGTTTTCTAGGGTCCCGAAAAAACCGCACAAGTGAAAAAATGGGGTTGGCGATTGTTTCTGACTAATGAGGTTTTTTTCCCGGTTTATGCAATGCAAATTACTTGTGATACGTAAAATAATACCATATACTGGTAGGTACATGTGTACCAAAATAGGGTAAAGAAATTAATAATTGATTTTCGCAATTTTCTATTAGAATAGACAGAAAGTCGTTCCTTTTCGAAAATGTTCAACTTTTGGTCCATTTCTTAATGAAAGACAGGTAATATCTAATTAATGTTAAGAACCATAACTGTTAAATAAATTATATATATTATATTATATATAATATTGTATGTTTCTGCGCAAAATGTACGGCAAAAAACTGATGAACAAAGTAAGTAATGAGATAATCCTCAAAGAATGTGGTGTGGAGGAGACACTAGTTGTAGTACGGCTGTTAATGGACGATATTGCGACCAACCTTGCATTTTATTCTAGAGCATTCAGACTTGGGACATTTGTAGTATATACCCCCAGCTTACTTTTAAGTAGTGGAAACAAGGTTGCAACCCTGGAAGAGCAGCGGTATAGCGGGTTGCCTACCTGTCAGGGGTAGATCTAAAAAGCTTAACAAATCGTCCGTTTAGGTGACTTCTATGGCCGGGATCGATGCTTCACTTGACATTTTTTAGTTTAAGGCATATGTCGACAATGGCGATGGGTTGTTGGAAGCGAGTTGCCTACCTTTCAGAGTCACAAACCGAAAATACCGGAATCACAGTTTTTCCATCAAAATTTCTTGTACAAATGATATATCTGCGGCATTCTTTGATGAAACTACCTCCTATTAAACTAAAACTTAATCATTGACGAAGAAATATGCGTGCATATACATCTTGCCGACTGCTGGGTGCCGTATGGTCTTCCCTGTCCGAAGACCAACCCAAGGGTCTGCATACTGGCGAAGAGAGTCGACGATGTCCCGCTGCTAGAGTTATATTCAAGAGACCTGATGGTGATAGCTACAGATCTTAACGAAATAGGGAAGCTATAGTCATGGGAGCGGCTTATTTTCCATACGACAGTGATACCAACCCACCAGTGGAGGTACGTACACTGGTGGATTACTGCAAGGTAAGGGGTCTTCCTCTTCTGCTGGGGTGCGATGTTAATTCCCACCATACTTTGTGGCACAGCACGGAAATCAACTCAAGAGGTAATGATCTATTGGAATACCTAATCACTACTGATTTAGATATTCTTAACACGGTGAGTACCCCGACGTTTCGTAACTCGGTCGGGGAGGAAGTCATCGACATCACTCCCTGTACCGCTTGTTTTAGAGACAATTTCAAGAAGTGGAAAGTCTCAGACGAGCCCACTCTCTCAGATCACGCACAAACAGAGTTCGAGTTGGAATCATTTGTACCCGCGGGTCCTAAGTGGGCCAGAAATCCAAGAAGAACGGGTTGGGACCAGTTTTTCAAGGAACAAGGAGTGCACTCTCGGAGGTGCCCAGGTCAATTAGAGACGTGGACACCCTGGTGATGGCAACTAAGCTTAATTATCATTTGCACAATCAAGATGTGATCATGTGTTGATCACAGTAGTCCAAATATAATTCATCAACCCCAAAATATTGCCGAAAATCACGCACCATTCATAAAAGGAGAATCCTCTTTTCATGAATCTTCTGTGGTTTGACGAGTTGGTAAGCCAACGGATTTTAATGAGAGCCTTTTATTGCAATTCGCTCTCTAAGTGTGACCGTAGCTAAGCTGGCTGTAGGCAGGTGTCGTTTATGTAATTGATTAGACTTACAGTTGGGGTGTATCTGTGTGTGTGAGAGAGAGAGGGGAGGGATAGAGAGAGCATTTGATAGGTAGATCTGCCTCGTTCTATTCCAGGATCCAGCTCCACCCATCGAAATTACTCTCGACCAATCTGCTTTATCTTCACAGAGAAAGGACTACCTCTCAAATGTGTTCTCTCTCTCTCTCTCTCTCTCTCTAAATCCCATTTTCGTGCCCCCCACCGTCTTATCGGCCCATTTCTATAATATGTCGATGGGGGCGATGCATAGGGCTGTGATTCGCAAAAGATGGAAGACAGAGCCATCTATTTTTTTCCGAAGAACTGCTTTCCCACGATAATAAGCACCCAACGCTCCCTGCACTCTACTCAGTCGGTAAGGAAGCACGCGGCACTCTATTAGACATTGTCGAGCAACGACACGTATCGATCGCTTTGCGTACTAAAAGTTTCAAATATATCGGGCGAATGTTTCAAAAAGCGGCCATCAATTTCTTGCATCAATTTTGCATCGATGTTTCGTGCAATGTTTCAGATGTTTCAGGAAATATCGACGCAATATGGATGCAACATTCGGTGTTAATAGGGAAGAGATTATTGGCTCAAACCCAGCCCGCTGTGCATTTTTTTAAACTTATTTTCTAGCTTTTTAAAATTATTTCGCGAGAAATAAAAAATTTACGAGCCGAGACCTGTGCCTTATATTTAACACCAATGACTGGTATAGGCCTCAAAAAGTCCAAACTTAATTAATTAGTCGAAAGAAACGACTTTCAAAATTATGAATGAACAAAATATCTTTTAAACAGCTAGTCAATCGCTTGTTGTTGCTTATTCCCTTTGGTATATGTTTTTCTGCGCTTCAACGACGTTTTCAACTCGCAAATGGTGCTTTTGTTCACCTTTTTATGCTATAATCCAGCAGCTAGCACATCTTTTTCATTTAATTTTACATTAAAATTTGGCATGATAATGTACATTTTAATGCAAATATGCTTGAAGCGTTTAAATGCCCTTTTCTTGTTTTTTGTTCAAATGTGAACTAAATTAATAGAACACATTAAGAAAAATGAAATATTTTTGTTTGAAAAGTCCACTAATATATTTTTGGTTTGGAATTGATATAGTATGGTTAAAAATTCTACCATTTGGTAGAAAAATAATTTATTTGTTTGAAAATGCAACTATTTTGTTAATAAGTCATCTTTTTTGGTCAACAATTGAACAACTTGGTTGAAAGTTGAAAAATTCATTTTTTCTGGTTGAAAATTAACTTTTTTGTTGGAAATTCATATTTTTGTTTGAAAGTTCAAATATTCGGTTGAAAAGGAAACTATTTTGATAAAACTTTAACTATTTGGACGAAAATTTAACTATTTTGTAGAAAATTAAATTTTTTGTTGAAAAATTATATTTTCGGTATGAAAACACAACTGTTTTGTAGAAAGTTCGCCTTTTTCTCTTCAAAATTTAACAACTTTGTTGAAAATTGATGTATTTTGTTGAAAATTCGTCTTTTTGGTAGAACATAATTCTTCCAGATGGAAAAATCCATCTTTTTGGTTAAAAAATTAACTTTTTTGTTAAAAATTCATTTTTTTGGTTGAAAATTCAACTACTATATTAAAAACTGGGGTTTTTCGTTTAATAAGACTGGTTGAAAATTCGTACATTGTTAGAAAGATCATCTTTTATGGTAACAAAATCATTTTTCTTGGTTGAAAATTAACTTTTTTTGTTGTTGAAAATTCAACTTTTGGGTTGAGAATTCAACTTTCTGGGTTGAAAATGTAACTGTTTTGTAGATAATTCGCTTTTCTCTCTTCAAAATTCAACAACTTTGTTGAAAATTCATCTTTTTTGGTAAAACATTTATCTTCTCTGTGGAAAAAGCGATCTTCTTGGTTGAAAATGTAACTGCTTGGTTCGAAATTAATTTTTTTAAATTGAAAATGCAACTACTTGGTTTAAATATTGTGTTGAATTTTTTTTAAGATTCACCTCTCTGGTTGCAAATTTATCTTTTATGTTGAAAATTCTTTTTTTTTTGTTTAAAAATTGATTTTTTTATCTGAAAATTTAAGTAATTAATATTTGGTTGGAAATTTATACTTTATAAGTCGAAAATTTAACTATTTGGTAGAAAATTCATGCATTTTGATGAAAATGGATCTTTTGGGTTCAAAAATTGATCTTTTTGGTTTGGAACTTAACTAGTTTGTTAAAAACTCGTTCTTCTTTAATTTATCTGGTTGAAAATTCGTCTTTTTGGATTTAAAAGTGAAATTTTTTTTGTTAAATTTTAACCTTTTTTGTTGGTAGATTCGACAATTTGATCAAAAATGCATCTTTTTAGGTTGAAAATCCTACTAACTTGATAAAGTCGTCTTTTTTGGTCGAAAATTGGACAGTTTTTTTGAAAAGTCATCTTTCAACTGTCTTCTAGAAAATTCGTCTTTTGGCTAAAAAATTCATCTCTTTTCGGTTGAATATTAATCTTTTTTGTTGGAAGATTCGACCACTTAGTTGAAAATGCATTTTCTCAGGTCGACAATTCAACTACTTTGATAAAGTTTTCTTTTTTGACGTATTTCCCTGGTTTCAAACAAATTTTCAAAAATAGCCCAAAATTAGTAACTAATTTTATGGATGACCCCTTAGGACTTTCATCCTAGTTTAGTAATTTATAAAATTATGTCAGTTGCACCAATAATGGATCACCAAATATCTAAGGCTATCCAACATAGTACGCTTCCCGAAAAAAACCTGGTCTTTTCTCTCTGACTCTGACTTATTTTCGGGGCGATTCATTTCTCTTGAGAGGAGACGCACCTAATGCGCTGCCGAGCGACTTCGTTCGGAACTAATGTTCTGACTTCCGCGGATTATAGTTCAGAATTGAACCGCTAGCCAGCGCAATTGGTGCGACCCCTTCTCGCAAGAGAAATGAATTCGGGTTCCGGGACCGAAAGAGGGGGTCGATTCTCGATTCTGGAAAAATTGGTCGATTCCGGGAATCGAATCTTCGACTCTTATTCTTCCCTTTATGAAAGCCCGCGAATATTTGAAATTTGATTTAAGTTCATACTTAATTTTAATTAAAATATATAATTAATTTTAATCTAAATTACTAAATAACGAATTAATGTTAATATCAATTTCAATAAATAATTACATTACAAGTCTGATAAGTTGCCGTCCGATAAGTGTACACTCCCCTTAAAACGTCATCACACGTACGGCACGCACACTAATTGGGGTTCTCCCACTACGTGTCCTATTTTGCTTATGATTTGCGCATCATTCTTACGCATGCGCATACCTAATATCGTGCTACTAGAGGGGGCAGCCGACAAGTCCGTAATTCCTGGAATTTTCCTCCTCTACAGTCCCGAAATGAGAAACTTATCGAACTTCTACTGCGATTGAATCTAATATTATTTGGAATTAATATTTACCCAAATTAATTCTCAATATCTATTATTCGATTCTCGTAGTCGAATCCCGGCGTCGAGAGTCGATTCTAGAGCCGATTCCGGGTAGGCGGCGTCCACTCCAAAAAATCGATTATCGAGCGCAAGGAGTTGAATCCTCCGAAGAACCGGACTCGACTCCGGGATCCCTAAAATGAATCGCCCAGAAAATTAAGCTTGCCATTGTCACTTTTTGGCATGATAAAATGACATTTTTATAAAATTTTATGAAATTATCAATTTTCCAATGGGTTCTTTCATTAATACTATTTTTGTTAACAATATTACATTCTTCGTCAAATTTACGTAAAAATAAATTCAATTTTTTTTAAATAAAAAAAATTAGGCTGACATGAACCTATGTTTTAACCTAAGTCTAAGCATAGATCTAAACCTAGGACAGACCTGGTTTTTTGTTCCGGCCACGTGGACGAAGTCGCAAGAAAATACCAGTTTTTTTTAAGTGTGCTATGTGGGTATTTTTTTTAAGTCAACTTTTAGATAAAAAGCCATGTATGTAGAGAATTTGTATTTAAAAAAAAAAATAAAATGTCTATAAAAGTAATGAAAAGTATAAAACTTACCACTGTAGAATTCATGATGAATTTCTTCTCCTTTTGTATCTTTTGATTCTTACATGAAGGTTGCAAATAAGCGAATGGATTGCTCGATAAATAAGGTCTACCGAATCACAGACCTTTCTGCGAAATTGAAAATTAAAAGCAAAATATGCAAAGGACACGAAGCGAAGAGAACTTTGTAGCTTCAACCGGCAAGACCCAACGTGTCTAATCAGCTGTTTGTAGTTAGTCAGTATAAGCCAGAGAGTGGAAACTGCCATAAGAGTCCAATGTCGCGTACACGATTTTCAGCGCCATCTCTTGTCTTGGATTACGAACTAAAGCCCCGAATAACCGCGAAATTTGAATGGCATGGCATTTTAAAAATTAAAACTGCTCACTATTTTCTATTTGAAGGGTTACTGTACAGAACTAGATAACCAGCAAAATCGAATTTTTTCAGGGGAACTAAATAACATTCTGTAAAATCTAAATCACCATTTAAAGATAAAAGTTTACCCCCGAACCAAAGAACTTCTGGATTAAGGCCAAAAAAGTATGATTAAAAAAATTATCCAGTTCTGAGAAATAGAACGTGGAAGTTTAGAATTTAGAAAAAAAAGTATCGCTAAAAAGTGCAATTTTCTATTTAAACAAAAAATAAAAGTTTGCTCCCGAGATATTGAGTTGTTAAATTGAGAGAAAATGAATTTGATCCGAAAAAGTTAACCAATTCTGATTAAATCATTCAAGAATGTAGAGGTTGAAATCTCATAGGTTTTGAAAATCGTCTTTCGACAGCGACTAAAAATATATTTTTCAATTAAAAAAGAAAAATAATAAAAATTTGTCTCCAAGATATAGGGAAGGCTGAATAAAAATAAAAAACTTTTCATAAAAAAAATATTATTCTGTTACGGGAAAATAAAGATTTAGTGTGGCGATATTGCAGTGTAATAGACGATTTTTCGCTGAAAGGTTTTAATAAGAAGAAAGCATAGTTTCTGAATAAAATGGTTTAAGATTGAATGATTTTGAATTGAAAAAATTTTTAACAAAAGGAAGGAGTTGGAATTGAAAAATGAATTGAATATTTCGAAGTAAAAGCTTCTAAAGTTATAGAAATCTAAATTTTTATTGAATTAAAGAAATTATGACTCATCGTAAAAATGGATTAAGCAAACTTTCCTAAAATACAAAAATAAATTCATCTTTATTTTCACCGTTCAGAATGGAAAAATGTTTAATTTCAAACCTTTGAAATTGAATTATTCTAAAAAAACGTTCAAAATAAAAACTAGTTTTAAATGGGAAATATTAAAAAATAAAAAACGTATAGTCCACAAAATTGAAACTTATACAAATTTGAACTTCATCTAAGACTAACAGAAAATTTAGTCGCGAATAATTGTTATGTTCAAACTTTTTTGTACGCAAACCTTTGAAAATTTCTATTACTTTAGGGAAAATTTAATAATTTAGTAATTAACAATTTTCGAATTGTCAATCATACTTTTCGAAATTCAACCAATTTAAGTTTAGTCAGTTTGAAATTTAATAATTGTAGATTTAAATATCCTAAATAGTTTGGTTTCAATTTTAAACGCACACAACTTTCTGTTCCCATAAATTCTTCGAAATCGTAGAGCATCAAAATGAAAGATTACATTACGTAGAACTTCAAAAAGTAAAAAGATACCAAGACCCCGAAAAAGTTAAGTTCAATGATTTTTTTAAATTTCTCATTATAAAAAAATAAATTCAAATATCAGTGCAATCAAAGTCTGTTTTAATTTTCAGATTTAAGACCGGTATTAATTTTGTTCTGATAATACTACTCACAGCGTTAATATTCTAATTTTTTTCCACATAGCTGAGCTTCAAATCACGCTGTAAACTTTTCACTTCTTCACTTAGGGCCCATCTATAAATTAAGTTACGCAATTTTCCGAAATTTTTTACCCCCCTTCCCCCTATGTAACGCTGTTTCCGACTTTTCCCTGTAGTTTTTCGCCATTATGTGATACTAGGCTAGACCCCCCCCCCTCAAGTGTCACGTAATTTATGGATGGCCCCTCAACATTATTTAATAATTAAATAATTTTCACTACGGCAACTGCACCTTTATTGCCAACTACATGCGTGTACTGCCAGCCCTCTAAAACAGTGACGCATGCGCACTGCGCTTCACTATCTCTTTTTCTCGCGGGAGAAAAAGAGATAGTTAGATCACATGCTCGCGGCTGAACCTGGCAATAAAGGTGCAGGTACCGCAGTCAACACTCGAGGCGGCTTCTACAGCATGATCGCTCTGCTTATTATTACTCCGTGGTTGTTAAATTTTACATAACCTTTGCCAAACATCTTTTCCGTCGATTTTTTGAGTATAATTAATTTTTCACAACTTAAAAGTAGCACGAAAATAGAATGTTTACTCTTTTCGAGAATAAATCCGACCACCGATCTAATATCACATTTTATTCAGAAAAAAGCATTAATGATGATTTTCATAAGGACAACAATGCATTTAGCATACCCAGCACCGTGCACCTCCATGAATATGATCGACTGATCATGATCATAATAATAATAATTATTGGCATATAAACCCTTTCACATATACACTCGGTCACTGTTTCCTACATGAAACTGAAACATCGACTGCTTGCAAGTATGAGCAGTATAAATGAGTACACAGAGTACCCCACTATTTTTAGGTCATTTATCCAAAAATGTTAATGCATAATTATTTGCGACACAAGCTATTTCTTTCAGTCTCTTTGCGCAAGGTTACTATTTGGTTATTTATTACTCATCACTAAATTTGCTTGCATTTCTACGTTTTAACGTTCACTCTTTTCATTTAGAGCTTTGTCCTGAAGAAGAGGGTGTCGAAGTTGATGATTTTCGAGCCTGGGAAGAACTAGCTGAAGAAAATACAAAAGAGCAAAAAGGGCAATTAAAGCTGATGATACTGATAGGATGATGAGCAGTGAGAACCCGCCCCAAAAAGATTTGCTCCTTCCATTGCTCAATCTGCCGTCAACATTTTACTTTCCAGTCTAAGCTCTCCAAGTTCTTTTCATCAGGGCTCTTATATGGCGACTCTCTTGATGTGGAATAATATTGTTCCTCAAGGATTCAAAGATGAACCGAATTCTACTTGATAAGAAACGTTGCGGATCACGTCCTAAAAACTTGCAAAGCAAAGTCAAGACTGGGGACAGCACGAAAAGCTGCAAGAGAGGTAGTAAATAGATTCTCTTTAGGTTTCCAATTTTCTACCTGGACTGATGATACGGATTCCACTGCTCCACCAGTGAACACGGGAAGTAATAAAAGACGATACAAATGAAAAAATGTGAATGATGATGATCTCAATGATGAAAATATTCGTCCAAGAGTTCAAAACACCAGATGTGAAGAAAGCTACGGATGTGTAGCGTATGAGCCTGCCCTTCCAAAGAATGAAACCGAAGAAAGTCAACAACTGGAGCAAGCGAGACTTCTATTTCTAAAACACCAGGAATGTGATAATCTAGATGTGAAAAATCTTCCAAGTGAAACATAAGCTTCTCATAGAATCAGCTTAAGTAAGCGTGATGATTTTAAAGAGAAGTTGTCGCTAAACGACATCCTTGATAATCATTGGCCTCATCTAAAGTATAAAAATCATTTCCTTGACCACGCTTCAATTTTATTCGTAAAGTTTGCTGGTAAGATCTGGAAAGCCAATTTAAAGAAGAAAGCGACGGTCATATTGGCTTTTATTCGAGTATACAGTAGGAAATATCAAGGACTACAAAGTAAGCCAAAACGGGCTGTGAGGATTAGGGAGGACCTGGATCACTGTTGATGGCCGGAAAATAAATCCTCCACTAAGGTGTCCAATCTAATAAAGGAAATCGTAAAGTTTCAGTTTCATATAATTTAGGAAATTTTTCCGAATCGATTTTTCGGAAAATTTCCTAATTTCAAAGTAAGATTCCCAAATAAATTAGAAAATCTTTCGTAATTTACTTTGGAAAAATTCCCTAATTTTAAAGAACAATTCCCAAATAACTATGCAAAAAACAAAGGAATGGCTAAACTAATCTGTTCGGAGTTCGGAAAACAAGCTGAAAAAGCTAATTCTAGAATTTAATTCAGGTTTCAACAAAGAAATCAAATTAATTAGTTAGTTGACGTTCACATACGAGAAATACATCATGTGTTGAAACTAGATTAGCCTTAGTGGAGCTAGTTTAAAAAAAAACTACCACAAACCATACTCTGAATGTTTAAGCCAGAATATAATAAAATTCGGAAAGGTACAGGTACCTTAAAAAAATCAGTAACTATGAATTCGGATAATCGGTGTTTGCTAAAACTACAAGGGATCGTAAAGCTAAATGGTGGACGGGGAAAATCATAGAGAAAAAGAGTCCTGTACTGCTGGAGTGATTATTAGAAAATATTGTAAATTGTACAAATGTAACATTATAACATTAATTATTTCAAACATTTTTTAATGAATTGTGAAGTCGTAAGAGATCAACTTCAAATTCACATCAATTTTGTTCTCCTCTTTATTTAAACAAAAGAAAAACGGATTACGTAATATATGGAAGATCCCTAAGCCGGTATGGAAATTTTTAATCAATGATCAATTTCACAACCTTAAATCTTGAGCCTGCTATCGTTTTTATTTCAACATAAGTAATTTTAAAGTTAGCCAATTATTTGGCCGTGTTAACAGTATAAATACATAAGTAAATCGTTAGATATGAATAATTTTTTGTTATCAGCTAATTAACAGTTCCGATTCTAGGCATCGAAAAAAACCAGTACTGCATTGGGCGGAATTTTGATTTTGTCTGCATTCATGAGGCTCCTGAAAAATTAAATTACAGTATGTGAAAGACCGATTTTTATAGTACGTTATAGCCAGATAAACTATACAAAAATGTATTACACTGGATAATTATTATTCCACATGCAACCATTTTGACCGTCCATATCATTTTTAGGTTTAATTTGAAAAAGTTTTTTGTAATTTACATACCCAGACGTCAATCCAAGACCAGGAGTAGATCTAGAAAATACAACTTTTGCACCACAATTCTCAAATCCCATCAAACTAACAGTTTTCTTTTGATCACCGAAGTTGATAACAACGAAAACCGATTTTTTCTTCTTCTGGTACCTGCATCAAATACAGTTTCCAATTAGTAGAAGATTTTCTGGTCGGTTCTTAGATAATAAAAATGTGATTTCATGTTTACCTTGAAAATGCCAATACGTCGTTCTCTAGCACTTTCACATTTAATTTACCAGTTTTCAAAGCTGGCATATTCCTTAGAGAAGACAGAGCTTTGTAGTAATTGTAATATGAATCAACAGAAGCTTTTTCAGATGCTACGTTAAAAGTTTTGTAGTTTGGATTTACAGGAAGCCATGTCTTCACATTAGTAGAAAATCCTGAAATTAATATTTTTAATGGAAAAAAGTGATATCAATTAAGACGAAATAGAAATAATACATAATATTACTCTAAACACGGGAAAACAATAGTTGATTGAAAATCCAGCGACTTTGTAATATATTTTTGGATATGAGGGAAAGTAAGTCTTGTCGTACCAAGACGTATTTTGTGCCTTAATCATCTTCAGCGGCACAGCGCGTTAGCGGACATATCTTGATATCGGTCTGTCCTACCGTCATTACACCTTATATCGTTTCGATAGGTAATGAAATTATAAACATGTCTTGTTTGATCCTTTTAATCATCAGATTTGTGGTTTTGATGTTATACTGGTATTTATACGAATTTAGTCAAAACGAAACTTCGAACCCATGTATCGAACACAAGATATTGTCCGATCGGAATAAAATTTTGCACACGAACTATTGGTATGGTAAGCAACTTCCCCGTACTATCAAAATTTGGCCGTCGAGAAAAACGGACAATCGACCCACCCTAGCCAATGCTTTGATTATTAAGGCAAATCATTTTGTTATGAAAATAAACGCTCAAATTTGGCAAAAAATCGACATTATTAACCGAAACACCTATTACTTTATCAAATATATGCTTGAATCTTCTTCTTCCTCTCCTATAAATTTAGTTCTCAAGACCCTTGATTTAGTTAAGCCACATTTTCCCTTAATGATGTTTATTTAAAATTTTAAAGTTCATAAAGCTCCCTCACCAGCTGAAGTGGAGTCGTCCCATTGCATTGGAGACCTTTCTGGATCTCTAAATCTCGCTGGATCTTTGGAGACAACAGGTGCATCGGGCATTCCGAGTTCGTCACCATAATAAGTCACAGCAACTCCAGGAAGCAGAAGCGCCAATGCTGTGACTGCCCCCGCTCGATGAATGCCAAGTCGAGTCACCAATCTTGGGTTGTCATGATTGCCGACCTAGAAAATCATAGTTAACCAAACTAAGGGGCATCCATAAGCTACTCTGCTGATTTGAAACAGGAGGGACAAAAACTACGGCTGGTAATAGTTTTAGAAGTGAGAACAGTATTATTTGTGAGTGAAAGTAGTCCTCAGTTTAAAGCGACTGCGCCTGCAATACTTAAGTACTGAATTTGTCTGACACTTCATACTTACTACCCAATTAGCAGTTCCGCCATCGGGCATATTCAACATCCATTTTTCCACAATGTTCTTCACGTCAGTTGCCGTGGATGAATTTTTGATGTCCATAAGTCCAAAATTAAAGGGAAAGTGGCAGCCGGATGTGTAATATTTCATAGTCACCGAAATATTGGCATAGGCTTCGACCATCAGTACCCGGGAAACCTGATCAACATTTTCAACGTAATCATCTACAACATCACGCCACTGTTGTATCATTTCATAATTTTGAGCCTGATCCCTTGTGTATGCAGTTACTGTGCGGGGAAAGCCCTTACCATCCAATGATCCGGTTAATGGCTCATCCAAAAACCTTTCATCTTCGAACAGAAATCGAGTAGCATCTATTCGGAAACCATCGACTCCTTTCTTCATCCAAAACCGTAAAATGTTCTTGATGTAACAGAAATTAATAACATATACATGATAAACGTGTTTTCCTATGTACATTTAGAGTTTCTATGCAGCATAGTAAAAATTATAACGTGTTTTTAGTTCATTTTACTTTTCTCTGCCAAACTTTTTATTATGTTCTTATGGAAAATATAACGGTAATGCGACTCAACCCTCTACAAACCCCATTGAATATTCCGACGTGGTAAAATACGAAGGAAGCAAAGTCGGAAATTACGTGGGAAACCACGTCAGAAACGATGTGGGGAACGACATAGGATCCGACGTCGTAAACTATTTCGAAGATTGAAATAGTAAACGACGTAGTATGTATTTTTAATATTAAAAAAAGGTCCGAAAATTTCACAAATAAAGTTATTAGGAACATGTAAAAATAAAAATAATGTTCATGAATATATCCCTAATAATTCCATTTGTGAAGTTTGTGGTCCTTTTGCTAATAATAAACAAAATTTACGAAGACGATTCTGACGGCAGAATTTTTAATACAGTACCACTCACAAGTTTGATTTATCTTATCAAACATTCGAATCATATATAACAATCTTGTTTTTTATTATTTGTGTTTAAATTTTTAATTTTCAATGTAAAATCATAAACTTGTCATCAATTAAACTATCTGAAATTAATACGTTAAGAATTGCGAGTTTATAATAACCTTCATCTCTTCAATAAGGTCCTTGTTCCTGTAATTTAAATCAGCTTGTGCACTGGTAAACTGGTGTAAGTAGAAAGCTTGTCTTTTGTCATTCCAAGTCCACGCTGAGCCATTAAATTCACTTCTCTGGAGTAAAATGAAAAATAGAAATATGCGGTCAGCTGAGTTGAAACTGAATCCAAAGGATTAAAATAAATAGAAGAGGGTAACTCACTTACAAAAGGAAAAGCAAAGTAATTATAAAATTAATTTCAAAGGTTTACCGCTAATACTATTTACATTGAGAATTCGCGTCTTATTCTAGACGGGTGGGTAGTGCGAGTTTAGAGATTGAGACGAAGCTGAGTAGAGGAGGTATCGCTTACGCAGGAATTAAGCAAGCGCTACTGGGAGCAGCTAGTGGGAGAGGTTGTCCAATACTGAGGACGGTGATGGGGACATTCTGCCACTCGAGAAAAATCCAGATGGATCCTTCTTCGCTCGGGCAAGGGTCAGATCGAAGAAGCTAGAGAGATGTGGCTTGGGTGGAAGCCCGAGAAGATCTGACTCACTTGGTCTCACGGACCGTACTTTTATGGACTTCGCTTCGGCGGTTGCGCACCACTCGCGTCGCAGGTGAGTGGGGGTTTACTAGCGAGAATTGTTTTGTCGATAGTGCTGGGAGGGGGCTTCACGTTGCAAAAAAGACTTTAACGTTTTTACGGGTAGTTCTACTCGGAATTTTAAGTATTCTAACTGCTGAGATTAGGATGCCCAGTCAACGAAAGAAAGAAGAATTTTGGATATTGGCTAAGTATAATTTATAATTTTAAATACATTAAGCTGGAATACACTATATAAGCGTACGGATCAAAAATTAGATACGCGAAAAACTTCATTTATGTATGTTCTTTTTTCTTTTTGCTAATAATGTTCTAAATAATTAACCTGATTTTCTTATACTATGTATATGTTAAGATTATAGAAGTTGGAACATTGAACCTTTTAGTTTAAAGTAAAGTTTCAATATTAACCAGTAAAATTAATAGCAGCTAAAAATCCTTACCCAGTTATTAGGTCGTTGCACGGTTCCGTCAACATTGTGCCCCTTGTGCCACACATAATAATCAGTGTAAGGTTTAATTCCGGCAACGCTTTTTTTAAACCATTCGTGTTGGTCAGAGCTGTGATTAGGTACAAAATCTACAATAATTTTCAGTGATAAATCATGGGCTCTCTTAACGAGGCTCTCAAAGTCTTGCATGGTTCCAAAAAGGGGATCAATTCCAATGAAATCAGATGCATCGTACCCAGAGTCTACCATCGGACTCGTATTTATAGGGGACATCCAAAAAGCCTCGACTTTTGACTCAACTAAATAATCCAATCTACTAATGACGCCTAAGAAGTTGAATAAAAATTACGTAATTGAACCATTCATATTAGAGTAGGTTTCTACAGGGGTCACTTTGTCTTTAAAATTAGGTTTACCTTTTAGGTCACCAACTCCATCACCATCACTATCCATGAAGCTTCTCGGATAAACTTGATATAGTGACATTGATTCCCACCAATTCTGTTCACTTTTGACGGTAAACGAAAAAAGCGTTGTAACGCATAGCGCAACAAATATTTTCATGTCTCTAAATTATAAAAAGAAAATTGTAATATTTAAAGACAATATATCTTAATCATAATTTTTCATTTTATTTATTCGCAAAATTAGTGGCTTTGAGTACTGAAATATAAATATATATAAATAATAATTAGAAAGGCATGGCTTTATTTTGAATGCAAAATTTTTATAATTTCCTTGACTAGGAGATGGGGAAAATTTCTAAGACCCTTCTTATTGAATTCAACTAAATATAAATTTGAGCTTAGTGTGTCGAAGATGTTGAAACATTATTCCATTTATCATATAGTTGATCAAAAAATCATTGGCCTTGAAGTACTTGATTACTGAAAAAATTCTTCGATCTCCCTCAGCAGGGGATGAAAAGAAGGCTAGTATCCCTGAAATCAAATTCTATTCTTCTATTTTCAATTTCATGTTCGTTATCTGTAGCCAGTTTATGGGTTAGCCTCATGAATGTTAAACGACTTTGTTGTTGTTTTTTTCTTGAGTTTCGTTCTGGGTAAGTGTAACCGATTTAATGGCCGGCCTCTTTAATTTTAAACGACTTTGTTTTCGGATTTTTCTCGAGTTTGGTGTTGGGTGTAACCAGTTTATTGGCTGGCCACTTTCATTCTAAACGACTTCGTTTTTGTTTTTTCTCCAGTTTCGTGTGGCGAAAGTGTAGACGGTTTAATGACTAGCTTTTTTAATGTTAAACGACTTTGTTTTCGATTTTTGATTTCGTGTTGGATACCCGTAGCCGATTTGTTGGCTGTTCTTTTTAATTTTAAACGACTTCGTTTTCTTTTCGAGTTTCGTGTTGGGCATTTGTAGCTGGTTTATTGTCTAGCCTCATTAATTTAACCCTGAGGGGCCGCACTTAAATTACGTAACGGATTACCTTCCCTTTCCAGACCCCTTCACCCTTTCAACAATGGAATATTAACAAATTTACACAGAGTTTATACCCCCCCCCCTTGAGCTATTATGTAATTTAAGTGCGGCCCCTAAGAACATCCAAGAGTACTCCTAATTTTTTTGTTTATAGATTGCAACACCGATCAGACGATCGACACTGGAATGAACCGTATTCATAATAGCATTAGCAGCGCTTAAAGATTCTCAAATAGTTAATAATTAATTTGAATAAATGTGATTTTGTCGCAGGAAAGTAACTCGCCAGATTTTTTGAACTTTGAGAATTTTTTGGAAAACCACTAAGGGTTTGCTTTTTAAAGATTTTTAGAAATCTACACGTTATGATCGCTTTATGCTAAAAGGCAAATATCTTTCGCGATCTATTTCGTTGTGTATTCAGATTTAGGATTTTATTTCATTACCAGTTTTCAAAATTGCGTTACTGGCCAGCATGTTTTATAAATCATTTGCGGTGCACTAATTGCAACAAACTTCTAAAATGTTAAAAAACTATTAAATTTCTTGTGCTTAAAAACTGAGGAATAAAATTGAAATATCTATCGCTACTTACAATGATAATTTTGAATAGTAAACAATTAAAATTTGTATAGAGTGTATAAATTAATTTTGTTTTGACTTACGTTGTTTTGAGCATTACGGCAGTAGATGAAGTAGACTTTGGTGGTACCGATGTTCCCTATTTATTCAATGCCAGAACGTGACAGTCGTCAAGATTTTTCATGAGCAGAAATAAAATAGCTCATTTAAAGCAATTATTCTTTTCAGTAATTTTCCTTTGGAGGTATATAGTTTTATTGTGCAATAAAATTTGAAAGAAAGTTACATAGAACATACTAAATTTTATTAAAAAGAGCAAAAACTTAGATTGGGAACTTTTGAAAAACACGTTCATAAACATTTTATATTATCGAAACCTCGTGCATATTTTGAGAAACGTCAGTATAATAAAAATATCACGGAAAATTTTCAATAACGTCGGAATACATCAATAGTATATTGTTTACCTAGGATAAACAAAGGTATGATTTACAAGTTTATCACGTCTGGAATTTGAGGTTAGTTTGACGCGGCCATAATCGTACACGGTCGATTGCGAATGCGCATGCGCGTAGTAAAATTATGAGCCCATAATACTCCTAGGAGTATTAGGGACGTATTATTGTACTGCGCGCATGCGCATTCACTCCTGTTGTGCAAACGGCTATTTTCAGAACTAAAAAACGCTGCTGAAATGCGTGAATCATGCCTGTGTTACATACAAATACTTTTTTGTGTTTTGAAAAACAAGTTCGTAAATATTTTGGTTTCAAAAAAATAAATATTCCGCTTTATCGTCCAAAATCCAAATTTGACTATGAAATTTGTTTGTGGTTGGTAAAATTCCTTAAATGTTTTTTTATTTTTATTTAATAATATTAAAAAAGACGAGAAAGAAAAAGAAGGAAGGTATGGAGGTTGTCTCCTTTTTATGTTCTCCTTTTTAATTTTTTAATTTGAGTAGAGACGCTTCAGAGTACTTTTTGTTCTAATTTGATCGTTGGATTTTTGTTTTTTTTCAATTTCTAAATTTAGGATTTTTACCTCCGAAAAATATAATATATGTGAACTAAAAACAATTTC
The DNA here is from genome assembly GCA_011634705.1 of Andricus grossulariae. Classification (NCBI taxonomy): domain Eukaryota; kingdom Metazoa; phylum Arthropoda; class Insecta; order Hymenoptera; family Cynipidae; genus Andricus; species Andricus grossulariae. The sequence continues at coordinate 23,954 of JAABKJ010004007.1, forward strand.
TTCATCTCCAGCGTTATTGAAAAGTTGCAGTAATATTTTTATTATGTTTACTCTATCCGATATATGTGCGAGGTTTTTAAAATATAAAATATTTTATGCACTTGTTTTTGAAAAATTCTCAATCTCTAACGTCGTAAAATTCATAATTTTTGAAAAAATTAAAATCAGTTTAGAAAATATTCAGGGCTCTTAGAATTATGTAAAAAATAAACCATTTTTTTATAAATTTTCGGAAATATTTTCAGTTTTTTAAATATTTGTAATCTCCTCTCATTTGATCTCTTAGCTCGTGACTTATTTTGAATGTCCTTTCAATGTTTATGTTTAAAAATAAAGGAATCGTTTTTAATTTTTCCAGAAATCATAAGAAAATCTTGTTATTCTCTTGTAATCATTCAAAATTCTTAAGCAGCTTATAAATTTATTTTCGAGATCGCCATAAATGTAAATATAGTTTGAAATTTGTTGAAATCATACAAAAATGTTAGATTATTTTGTAATCTTTTTAAAAATTCTAAATATTCTTAAATTATTTTAATTTTTCATAAAATTTTTCAAATAATTCTGCAATATGAAAAAATTGCCTTAAAATCTTCCAGATTATTTTATGACAACTTTGGTAATCTTCTAAAGTATCCACACAAAATTTATACTACAAAATAAACAATCATTCTTTATTTTCCTAAAAATCTTCAGAACATTTTTTCGTTCACTTGAAATCTATACTATTTTAAGGCCACGAGTGGGTCACGTGACCGGTTTTCTACCTTACCGACACTTTCTTTATTTGTGAACTTATTTTCACACGAATAGCCACATCAAGTTGAAAATTTGAGATAATAAATAAGAAGTACCAAGAAACGCGGCTCTGGTCCTAAATTTTTATAATTAAAAACAAAAAACAAATTATTTACACAAAAAAAAAACTTTTTTCATAATAATAAAAATTTAGGACCAGAGTTGCGTTTCTTATTGCTTCTTATTTATTATCCCAAATTTTCAACTCGATGTGGCTATTCGTGTGAAAATAAGTTTACAAATA
>JAABKJ010004008.1:0-24994 GCA_011634705.1 Andricus grossulariae
ACTTTCAACCAAGTAGTTTTTATCTTCAATCTAAAAGATGAAATTTCAACTAAAATGATGAATACTTAACTGGAATACTTAAATTTCCAACCAAAAAGATAAAGTTTCAAACAAGAAGGTTAATTTTGAAATATAAAGAATAATTTTCTACGAAAAAATACGTTTTTTCAAGAAAATAGATGAATTTTCAACTAAAAAAAACAAACTTTCAACCAAATACTTTAATTTTCAGTTAAAAAAATTAATTTTCAACAAAAAAATTTCCTACAAAAGAAGACAAACAAATTTTCAGCCAAAGTGATACATTTTTCAATAAAATGATGAGTCTTTCACTGGAATAGATAAAACTTCAACTGGTGTAGATAAATTTTAAGTCAAATAGATGAATTTTTAACAGAAGAGTTTATCTTTAAACCAAGTAGTTATATTTTCAACCAAAAAGTTGAATTTTCAACTAAAATTGTACATTTTTAACTGGGATACTTGAATTTTCAACCAAAAAGATGAATTTCCAAACATGAAAATTAATTTTTATACAAAAAGATTAATTTTCTAACAAAAGAGACGACTTTTCCACAAAATACATGAATTTTCCACGAAATATTTGATTTTTTAATCAAAAATGTCAGTTTTCATAATAAAAATTAAATTTTTCAGTTTCAATTTTCGGTTAAAAAAGTTAATGTTCAATCAAGCTTATAAATTTTCAGTTTAAGAAAAAATTAATTTTTTGTCAAAGAAAAAACGAATTTTCAACAAAATAGCTCACATTTCAACCAAAGAGATAAATTTCTAATTGAAATTATGAATCTGAAACCAACCAAAATTAATGTTTAACAAAAGAGTTTAAATTTCAACTCACAAAATTAAATTTGTATTTCAAAAAAGATTAATTCAAAACGGAAAATCAAGTAGTTGTCATCCCAACCAAAAAAATTAATTTTTAATCGGAAACAGTTGAATTCAACAAAAAAAAACTACTTTTCGACATGAGTTTAATTTTCGACTTAAAAAGATTTTTCAGTCGTTTGCAATTTAGAAAATTAATATTTATGGTTGAAAATTCAATAATATGGAGAAAAATTAATCAACTTCGTAAAAAATTCATAAATTTTGTGAAAAAGTCATTTTTTAATTAAAAATTCACCTGCTTTGTTAAAAATTGGTATTTTTGGATTAAAATCCAACTATTTGTTCAAAACTTCATTTTTGTTGTTGTTGAAATTGCATGCATTTTGTTAAAAATTCAATATATTTTGATTTAAAATCTTTAAAATTACATATTGAATTCAATATGTTGCCTACATCGAATTAAAAATTCATCTCTTTGGTATTAAGTTTAGCTTCTTTGCTTAAAATTCGTTTTTTTTTTGCTGACAAATCAATTTTGTTATTAAAAATGTGAATATTCAATTTTTTGTTGAAACTTTATAGTTTAATGTACCTTTTTTTCGTTAAAAATTGAACTACTTGTTTTAAACTTTGTCTTTTTAGTTAGAAAATTGATCTTTTTGGTTGAAAATTCAACTATTTGGATGAAAATTAATCAACGTCGTAGAAAATTCATCAATTTTGTTGAAAAATTAATATTTTATTGGAATCGTTACTTTTCCATTTTTGGTTAAATATTGATCGTTTTTAGTTGACGAATCAACTATTTGTCTTTCTAGTTAGAAAATTGATCTTTTTACTTGGAAAACTGAACTTTCGATTCAACTATTTTGTTGACAGTTAACTTTCTGTTGTTGAAAATTCATGTATTTTGTTGAAAATTTGATGTATTTTAAATTTAAATTTTAAGCGTAATATATTGAATTCAATATAGTACCTACATCGAATTGAAAATTGATCTCTTTGGTATAAAAATAACCTTCTTCACTGAAAATTCACTTTTTTGTTAGAAAATTAATTTTTTTAATTAAAAATGTAAGAATTTAATTTTTGTTTCAAAGTTGATTTTTTTTTCAATTGAAGATTAAACTAGGTATTTAACTAAGAATGTATTCTTTTTATTTAAAAATTCGTCTTCTCAATTAGAATATTAATCTTTCTGGTTGAAAATTTAATTATGTCGTAAAAACTCACTCGACGTCGTAGAATATTATCAATTTTGTGAAAACGTCATTTTTTTATTGAAAATTCACCTGTTTTGTTAAAACTTTGTATTTTTGGGTTGAAAATTCAACTATTTGGTTAAAAATTCACTTTTTTGTTGTTGAAATTTCATGTATTTGATTGAAAATTCAATATATTTGGACTCAAAGTCTCAAGAATTATATATTAAATTCAATTGCGAACAAGCTGTTGAATTTTCTAGCGAGGAGATGAAAATTTGAATTTTCAACTGAAAGCGATCAATTATCAAACATAATAGTTTACTCTTCACTTTAAAAAATTAAATAAACTAAATTAAAATTCTCGCGCTTTAAAGTATGTAGATACTTTTATTTTAACTTATCCGAAGTTTACCAACATGGTTGTTCAAAATAGGCTTTTTTTGAAGACAAAAGAGTTTTTAATTCTGTTTAAAATGTAGGTTAAATAATAATTTTTTTCGCTCAGGAAAACTGGATCTGATGATTATAATTGCTGCCTCAAAAGTGATAAGTTTGAAACATAAAAAAAGACTTAAAAATCATCGATACAATGATTTTATGACAACCCTATTTTTTTTACTTTGAACAAATGATTAAAATTGTAACGAAAATCTCACTTCATTTTCTATCAAAGATTTTATACAATAATAATAATTTAAATATTTTAATTTCTGACGACGCTGTTCATACAAAATTATTATTAATATAACTATATAGACTTAGAATATAAATTATGGAAACATTATCGTTTCTCAATTAAAAGTGAAAATCCAAATGAGTTTTTCTCGAAAAGCAGTTTTTCAATTTATTTTCGAAATATTTAGTGTCCCTAAATTAAAACTTTCTTAGGGGCCATTCCCAAAATACATGATAAATTTTTCAAGAACTTCTGCCCCCCCCCCCCTCCTCGCGTAATACTTTCTCCATTTTTCTTAACATGGATAATGATACTTCGACAGACTCCCTCTTACCCCTAAACTTATCTCGTATTTTGTGAATTACACCTTATGTCAATTATTATTAATTAGTTATTTATATAAAGATCTAAAATAGTATATTGTATATTAAGGGCGTGAAGAAGGCAAAATAGCTTTACGCCCTTGATACACACCATACTTTTTGTCCCCCTCCTTGAAAACAAGCATGTGAAGCAGATAGAGGATGTTTGATGTACTTGACAATTGTAGATTACAGGTGAAATGAAGAAATAGCGTACTTTGCAGAAGGGAGACTGTCGGGTATAGCAATACAATTTTTTCAAATTAAAATATCAATTCCTCCATGTTCACACTTGCGGGGTGCAGTGTATGTGTAGCGGGCGTAAAGTTGCATGTAGCGGGCGTAAAGTTTTATTTTGGCCCGGCGGCGGAGTGCGCATGTGCGAGCGTCACTGGCTGGAAGCGGCCACATTACGCCTGCTTCACGTGCATGCAATGGCGCGTTTTCAAGGGGGGTCGGGCAAAAAGATTATTATATATAATTATCTAAAATTGAAATTTAAAAACGGCGAAACCCTACATAATTGGATGCAAACTCTGGCTGTGAATACTTTCTCGTTTCAAGATGTCCATGTGGGTGGAATTCCTCTCCCCTCTCCCGTTTTCTCATTTTTTCCTTAGATATCTCTCGTTATCTGCTCTTGTGTATCGTCCTTCCCTCTTTGAATAATATTTCACTCAGAGAAACATGTTGAGGTCATAAACACTGAAATCACGTAAAATTTTCGCTCATGTTAAAGAAGATTTAATCAGACAGGAATCTCAAATATTAAACATTAATACTGACTCGTATTTTTTCTTTTGATTCCGTTACACGTCGTTAGAAAGTTGACACTATTTCATATGGCGGGGCGTATACAAATTGACGTCATCTTGCATAGGTAAAAAAACTTGGAGAATATTCCCAACAATTTGGTAGGTAAAATTCCCTATTTTGGGTAGGAAAATTTATTTTCCTATAAAATTGGGAATTTTTACATTATTTAGGAAAAGTTTTCGTTTTAAAGGTAATATTTCCATTATATTCCGTGGTGAAAAAATGTTTATAAAAAAGTACAAAAAACTAAGACTATTTTTACAGGAATCTACAAATAAATAATACAACAAATTACAACCAAAATTACAGAAAACTACAACTTTTTTCTATTATTCAGAGGAATTTGGTACTTTTTTTCTATTTTATTAGAATTTTAATTTCCTACAAGAATTTACAAAAAGCTACACCGAGAAATAAAGACATGATTTTAGAAGGCATATATGGTGTCCAATCGATCGCTATATATTTGGAAAAAAACTTTAAACGTAAGGTTATTTGTTGTTTGACGATGATTATTCATTACTGTCTTTTAATGTTCTACCATTACTTTGAAGTTTAAACATAGAAGCTTTTATTTAAATAGCGATCATGTATACATCTTAATTTAAAACTATCTCATTGCAATATTCTAAACATTTGTCATCCTAGGTCGAAAAACAACAACTTTTTAGCTGCAAAACCTGCAAATTCCTGTATATTCTTGTAGCTGTAAGTTCTTGTAGGAAATTAGAACTCCAATAAAACACAACAGTATAAATTAAATACAAAAAAGTACAAAATTCATCAGAATAATAGAAAAAATATGTACTTAGCTACAATTTGGGATTTAATTTATTATATTTATTTGTAGATTCCTTTAAAAATGGTTTTAGTTTTTTGTACTTTTTTATAATAAATTTTCCACCAGGGTTGTACATTTCTACAATAAACTGTCAGTATTTATAGACTAATTTTCAGTACAGTTTTCCAATATTTCAACTTTTGAGAAATCTTCGTCATTTTTTTTGTAAAGATTCTTTATTTTCTACAATATTTTACCTAAATCAGAAGTTTTTATGTGGATTAAAACCTCCAAATTGAAACATTGAAAATCCTGTAGTTTTTCTGTAATGCCTTGTAGATTTTTACAACAAAGTAAAAAAAATAATTATGAAAAGTTATACGAATTTTTGAATTGTAGAAACTTATACTTTATTGATCTTTTTTTTACCTTTTCACAAGAAAATACAAGATCAAATTAGCTATTTGTATTTAATTGTATTTTTTGTTAAAATTTGTACATTTTATTACAAAAAAGTACATGTTTTAACAAAAAATTACAGGTTTAGAAATGTTGTACTTTCTTGTGAAATTTATTTCCATCAGGGTGTATGGTAATTTGCCCCATCACTCAGGAAATATATAGAAACGCCACAGCATTTTGAAAATTTTTCTACTGTTTGAGTAATTTTACCAGTATGAAGAGGGCAAATGACCCGAAATATAATAGTTACTTTTTCCTCAACCATTAATATTTTTCCTGTTAAAATTGAAAAAAAATTTCCAATATTTGTGGAATATTAACGTTTTTTTGGGGAATATTTCTATTGTGTATAGAAATTTTCCAAATAAGTTAGAAAATAAGGAAACCCAAGAAAATTTAGGGAATAAAATATGGAATTTTTCCTCAACTATTGCTAGTTTTCCGGATAAAATAAGAAATAATATGTTCTCAACATTTATTGGAAGAATCTTTTATTTGGTTTATGAAAAAGAAATGGATCATTCTGAATAAAAACTTCTTTCTGTAGTAAATTTCTGATTTTTCACATTCCGTAGTTCAGGAAAAATAGCGCTAAAAGCCGCCCGCAGAGCTTATTATCTTACAATCGAAATTAGTTCTCAAGGTTATAACTGAGCCACAAATTTTCACCATAATTATAATGAAAATATGTGATGATCTATATCAGAGACTCCACGGTGGACCTCAACCAACTTCAACCTGAACTCCTTAATCAACGCCAGTTCTTTGCAGAGGTTAATTCTCTGATATTGCCCGAATATTTTAAGTAAGAAATTAAAAAAATGGATCGAACCCTTTTTTGAAAATAGAAATTTAGATTTTTTAAGATTTTGTTTTTTTCTAATAAAAATGGTTAATTATGTGGAATTCTTATAATAAACTTTTGTGTCAAACAAAAAATGGATCTTCTATAGAGGTTTTGGTAGAGAAAATAGGGATACTTTGAGCCGAAAAGGAAAAAAAATCGGTCGAGCCCTCTTGTTGAAAATTGAAATTTTGATTTTTTTTTTAATTCAAAAGTCTAGTCATAGTTACGTTACTATACGTAAATATGTAGTAAAAAAGTTTCCATAAAATGTTGTTTCGAACTAAAACTGGGTCTTCTATAGAGGTTTTTGGAGACCTGTTTGTGCTACAAAAATCTCTATAGAAGACCCAGTTTTAGTTTTACAGAAAAGTTTATAGGAACTTTTTTACTACATATTTGATGCATAACAACGCAGATATAATATAAAAAAATTATTAGAAAAAAAGAATCTCAAAAATTCAAATTTTGAATTTATTTTTCTTCTTGGCTCAAACTATTTGGGCAATATCAGATAATTGAATTTTGCAACAAGTTTTTGTTGAGTAAGAATTTTTAATAATCTTATGTGCAAAAAACCACTATTTGCGCTACAAAAACCTCTATAGAAGACCCAGTTTTCGTTTGACACAAAAGTTTATAGGATCTTTTTTACTAAATATTTTATGTATCGCAGTGTTAACATAATTAGCATTTTTTATAAGAAGAAAAATCACAAAAAATCAAAATTTCAATTTTCAAAAAAAGGGCTTGATCAATTTTTTTCATTTCTCACTTAAAATATTCGGACAACATGAGAGAATCAAAGCCTGCAGAGAACTGGCGTTAAATAAAAATTTTAAGTTGATGTTGGTTCAGGCTCACTGTCATCTGATATAATATCAGCCTCAGTATTGACCCGTGAAAATAAAAAATGTATATATATTGAAATAATATTACCATTAAAATAATATTGCTATTAAAATAATATTACATACAATTATTATTATTTCATTAAACTTGTGAACAAATGTTATATTTAAATTTTTGTATATCAACTATTTCAATCTTTAAATAATTTTTGTATTTTTGTCGGCCAATGGAGGCTATTTTGTAGGAAATTCCCAAAATAACTAAAAACTTGACCGAAATCGTTCGGAAATTTTCTCGAAATGGTGTTAAGGAAAATTCCCTAAACACTTGACAAATTACCAAAATCGTAAGTGCAGAATTTTCGTTTTAAATTAGACTTCACAGAAATAAAAAATTCAACAATTATGAGATGTGTATAACTGTATACTGAAAAAATTGTTTAGCTCTCCCAGCTAAACGTTTAGCTGGATTTCGTATTTTAAGAAAATATAGCCGTGTTACCTATATATCTAGGGCTATTTTAGCTGAATTTTACCATCTAGAAATGTTGTGAATATGTAGAAAAATTTAGCTCAATCGGCTAGATATTTAGGTGACACAGCTATGTTTTCTTAGAAAACGAAATCCAGCTAAAGGTTTAGCTGGGTCAGCTAAACCATTTTTTTAGTGTGTTAGTAATTATTATTATTATTATTAGTATATCATTAAGCCGTTTCCCTCACATTCTTTTCATAAACTATTTGTCGCCAAACTTTTCTGTCCTGGCATACTACTCTAGCTTCTTGCACGTCCATGCATTTTTTCATGCAAGCTCTCGTGTTCCTATGGCTTCTTATGTCTCTTTGAATGAAAAATACTATCACAAGTAGCGTGCTTAAACCATGTTTCGAACTTTGATTGCATAATTATCAAATTACAATATATGCTCAAATTTAAAGCACTACCAAATTAATAATCATAAATAAAAGTAAATATTAAATTAGTTGCATCGGCTCTCAGTACTCTGTAGACTCTGTAATTTCCAAGAAATGTATTTTTGTTATAATAAACATTTTCCCCTAATTTAAAAAGCTTTCTTCATTTTTAAATTATTTTTAGAGATATGAAAAAATTATTCTTATGAGATGTTTTATTTTATTTAAACCACGTGTTTTTCTGAGTGATTCTGGAATTCTGAATCTTTCTCATGTTTTCCATTTTCGACACTGATCCATTTTAAAGATATTTACATTTGAAAACTCGTCAACTTGTTTACTTTTAAATATTTATAGTATAAAACAAATAAATTAACAATTTTGAAAGATATAATTTTGAATGTTTTTTTTGGAACAGTTCAATTTCGAGGATTTACTTCAATTTTAAAATCTCTCCAATTTTAAAGATGTATGAATCCAAATTCTTAAACTTGACTGATTTTGAAGAGGTACCAATAGTTTTCAATTCTGAATTTTCCAAATTGAACATTTTTTTAATTTAAATCATCGGAATTAGAGAATTCTTAATTGAAAAACTTAAAACTTGCATAATTTTTAATTAAAAATTAAAATGTCCTTAATTTTAAGGTTTTAAAATTCAAATTTATACAGTTTTGAAGAGTTACAAGGGTAAACTCTTTAATTTTAAAGATGCAATAATAAAAATTCTCAAATTTGGATGATTTTTTTTAAATCAAAAGTGAAGTTTTTAATTCATAAGCTTTTAAATTAAAGAAATTTACCGAATTTTCAAATTTTTAAAACTTAAAATTTGCATTATTCCTAATTGTAAATTTTCAAAATTGAATACTCTTCATTTCTAAAGTTTTGCAATTTTTAAGAGGTACCACTGAGAATTCTTGAATTATGAAAATATAGAATTATTATTTATTCCATTTTCAAGATTTATATTTTAAAGGTTAATTTTGTACATTTTTTGGAATAGTTCAATCTTGAAGATTCGTGATTCAAAACGCTTACTTTTTAATTATTTGCAATGTAAAATTCTCTAATTTTAATGATTTACAATTCAAAATTCTTCAGTTTTAAATATTTGCAAGTGAAAGCTCTTCGATATTTTACGTTTATAATAGAAAGTGATGAAATTTTGAAGACCTTTTTTGAAATAGTTTAATTTTTTGAATTTAAACTGAAAAATTATTCAATTGTGAAGGCTTAAAATTGAAGTTTATTCAATTTAATAGATTTGCGATTGGAAATTTTTCCATTGTTAACAGTAAAAATGACAGTGTTGATTTATTTTCTGGAAATTCTTGTAATTTTTTGCATATGTAACATATATTTCTGAACATAAAAAAGGAACTTTGCAGGAACTTTAAGTTACTTAGCTTTAATTAGTTCCTTTTTTCAAGAAGCTTCCCCAACATTGCATCTAATTTTGAAGAATGAAAATTGGATATTTCAATTCAAATAAAAGAATTTCTGTTCAATTGAAACAAGTTCAAGTGGAAAAAGAAATTTACAAGATACCAGATGACGTATACTAATAAACGGTGAAATTGGGACATAAAAAAAATCAAGAGACAAAAACACTTCCTTTCGAAACATTTGAATTTGAAAGTGTCTTTTAATTCTACTTTAGTACATAAAATATCCTATGGAATAAATTTCAAATAAAAATTCAAAAGACTTTAATGAGGAATAATCACTAGCATTAAGAAAATGAAGTAGGAATTTGTAAAATGAAGAGGATGTCCTCTCGTGAATACCAAATACGAATGATGGATGAAGAAGCTTTTGACGTGGATAGTATCCTTGCTATCACATTATATTACCAAATTAGAAAAAAAAACCGTTAAATCAGATGACAGAACAGGTATTTTCGTGTAAGTGAAATGAGCGAAAGTGGTGGCAACGCTACATGTACATGTGAATTTGTTACGTTTCAGGAGCGTGTCGATACTTCGATATAATCGAAAGACTTTCTCGTGCGTTTCCTGTCTAGAAACAATGAAGCAAACTAACTAGTTAAGGCTCGTAAATGAATGAGAGAAACAAAGAAGAAATGAGAACGAGAGTTAATCCAATGCTTAATCTTAACCAAGCTTAAGAGTTAAAAGCCACCGACCACACGTTCAGGAAGGAGAATACGATGTAATAATTACTGAGGCGATTATGTGATCACTGATTGGCTACAGGGCGTGTGTTACATAAATTGATTAGGTGGGTTCATGTAACGCTTAATTCATTTTATTCTGTTGATTTTCTATTCTTTTTTAATCGTGGGATCAAAAAGGACACTCAGAGAAAAAGTTGTCTTGAAACAAAACCATCGTCCTCTTGCGTTTTTTGTTTTAAACCACATAAATATTTTTCTTAAACAAACAACAATATTTAGCTGGTCATTTTCCGAATTTTACAGGGCGATGGAAAAACATAAAAAAACAAGCTTTTAATGTGTAGGAATACCACAGAAGTAGTGTACTTGAAATCGACAAGCTTAAAAAATTCATGTGAAATTTTTTGTTTGTCAAATCGCGACTTCCCAACTACGTTAATGTTGGCCTAAGTCTAGAAAATAATTTCATGAAAAAAACTCACTTCGAAGAAAGTGGAACTTAACACTTTTAGGAGTTCGGCCCTTCAATTGTCTAACTATAACAAAAAAGGAGTAATTTTCAATTGGCTATTGATGTCAGAAACTCAAATAAAAAATTTTTTTCAATTTTTTTTCTTACAATTCTAACCGATGTACTAAATGATGGTCCTAGTCAGTTATGATTCGTTTCCGATTTCATTCCGATTGAGTTCTTCTATTATTTGACTTATATTTTGAAAAAATCTAAAATCGTTTTCACTTTTCACACTGAGAAAACGATTTGGTTGAATCGACAACATTTTTATGGATTCAACCATAGAGTATGGTTACCATAGGGACAACGAAATATTTGGTAGGCCCAACTACATTTTTTGGTTGTTTTAACCAAATCTTTTGGTAGAGAGAGTATTTGATTGATGGAACAAAAAGTTTTGTTGGGTTAATCAAATATTTTGTTGATTTAGCCAAAGATTTTTGGACTACCCTAAAGGACAACCCTAATAAATATAGTGTGTATCACAGAATATAAGCCTCGCATGTTATTGATTGTTGCACTTTATATGAGTATCAAACCAAATTATTACGTAACATACAATTTGACGATTAAAACATTAAACCTTATTGGTTTTGACATTCTCTCTAAATTTTACGATACATTAATTTTCTAAATTTGATACCGCGGAATTCCTGATTTTTATTGCCAATGAAGTACATTACTAACGAGAGTCACATCCGGGATTCTCAAGGTGCCGGACTCGCCATTTACGACTTTTGTTATTAGCTGCTTTGTAGAAACGATTTTCCAAAGCACATTGTACATAGCAAGGAGTTTCTATCGGGACTATAACGATACAGATTTTCAGTATGGAATCAGGAAATAAAGGAGAGACTCGCCAAGCGTAACATACCTTGCAATTATAACTCGCCAAGAATCTCGTCTGCTCCTGTATATAAACAATATTATATATGCGATAAAGAATAAAATGAAGATTAAAGCAGAATGGGAATAATCACTTTGAGATTGCATTAATTCCTGTGTCGTTTTGTCTTCCTGCTTTCCGGTTATGAGAAGTTATTCTAAATTCTATCACAGTACACGCCGGGATATCAAACCTTTGCATATCATTCTGATTACCAAATCCAGATCAAAATTATCCATTTTGGCGGGTCCAAAATTAATTTTTACACAACTTCATTAATATCTGGGGTCACTCATAAACTACGTTACCAATTTTTGAATATTTTTTACCCCCCGTGACCCTCCGTTGACGACCGTAGTTTTTTCACACCCCCCCCCCCCCTTCTAACGCCCGAAAAGTAGTTTAGCCCAAAATTCTTTGTAATCAGAGGAAATAGGGTGATTTTTTAAGCAAAAAGGGGAATAATAAGGGAATAAGTCCGTTCAAATAACATTAATGTAAATATTATCTCGAATTCAATATGAATCGCTTCAAATTCCAAAAGAGATGAATTTTCAACAACAAAACAGTTGAATTTTTGACAAAAAAATTATTTTATCAAAGTGCTTGAATGTTCAACTTACAGAGATGCATTTTCAACCAAATGGTGGAATTTTCGAACAGAAAGATTAAAATTCAACCGAAAACATACAGAATTTCAAGCAAAAAAGACAAATTATTCAGAACACCGTCGTGAATTTTCAACTAAAAGAGATATTTTTTTAACCAAAAATGGAACCCTCCAACCTTGAGTTTCAAAAATTATTTTTCAACAGAAAAAAACGTATTTTCATTCAGTCGAATTCAAACAAGAATGAAGATTTTTAACCAAATATCTGAATTCTCAACGAAAAAGAAGAAATTATCAACAACATGCATGAATTTTTCACTAATCAGTTGAATTTTCAATTTATAATGGATAAATTTCCAACGAAAAATAAAATAGTTAAATATACAGATAAAAAATTAATTTATTATCCAAAAATTTCAACCAAAAAGTTAATTTTTCATCCAAAGTATTGGATCTTTAAGAAATTATTTTTTTACAAAGTAGTTCAACTTTTAAGCAAGTAGATGAATTTTTAACAATTGTCAACAAAATACATCCATTTTCAAAAAAATATGTTGAATTTCAAGGTAAAAAAAAAAACGAATTATCCACAAAGCAATTCAATTTTCAACAAAAAAGTTTATTTTCAACCAAAAAGAGGAATTTTTAACCAAGAAGATTATTTTTTTTATCAAAAAAGACTAATTTTCAACAAAATACATGAATTCGAATGTAAAAACGATACATTTTCTTAACAGATAGTTGGATTTCCAGCTAAATAAAGATCAATTTCTAATCAAAATTGGAATAGTCAAATTTTTAATTAAAAAAAAAAGAATCTTCAGTCAAAGAAAACGAATTTCCAACAAAGGTAGTTCAGCTTACAACCTGTTAGTTTATTTTTCAACCATAAAGATGAACTTTCAACGAAAAACGTAAAATTTGATATTTCAACCACAAAATATTTTTAATTTAAATTAAAAAACAGTCGAATTTAATGAAAAACGATTAATTTGCAAGAAAAGACATGAATTTTCAACAAAATAGTTGAATTTTCATCTAAAAACGATAAATTTTTAACTTGAGAAAAATTCTACAACAAAAAGCACAAATTTTACACAAAGGCAGTACAAATTTCAACCATTTAACCCAAAAGATCAATTTTTAACAAAAAATGTAAAAGTTGATATTTCAACCCCAAAATATTTTAAATTCAAATGAAAAAAAGTTGAATTAAATCAAAAAAAGACGAATTGAATTTCCAACTAAGAAAGATTCTTCAGTCAAATAAGAAAATAAATTTCAACCAAATTGTTGAATTTTCAAGGCAAAAAGGCAAATTTTCTTTAAAAAAACAGTAGAGTTTTCAATAAAAAAGTTAAGTTTTAACCAAATGGTTGCATTATCAACAAAACAGTTGAATGTTCAGCTAGAAAGAATGACTTTCTACCAAATTTCCTAAATTTTCAACAAAATAATTGATTGTTCCACCAAAAATGATGACGTTTAAACAAAACTTTTTGATTTTAAACATAATGATTAAATTTTCCACCAAATAATTAAATTGTCCACCAAATAATAACATTTTTTACCAAAAAAGATTAACTCTGAAACGAGAAGATTATTTTTTTTATAAAAAAAGACAAATTTTCAATATAATACATGAATTTTTAACTGAAAATTATAAATTTTCCACAAAGAAAGATTTTTCAGTCATATAGAGAAAAATGCAACCAAATTGCTGAATTTTTTAGTTAAAAAAGCGAATTTTCTACAAAGCAGTTGAATTGAAAAAAAAAGTTAATTTTCTATACCAAAAAGACGAATTTTCAACTCTATAAATTACTTTTCCCATTTTAAAGTGTTTCTATGAAATTACCTAGTTGCGACTCACACTTGTGGAACACTTACAACTTTTTAGGATCAACAAGAAATTTGTTAGCAAATTTTAAATTTCAGACTGGGAGAAAAATTACAATTTTTTTTATGTTGTTATATAAATTTCTGTAGCTCTGGAAAGTATTATTTTTAACTTCAAAGAATGTTTCTTTAGATTTACTTTTTTCAAGTATTCGTCGAAATCGGGAAAATTTGTGTTAGTTCAACCATAGTATATGGTTATTATATGGGCAACAAAATATACGGTTGACAAAACTCTTTTTTTTTTTTGTTTTAACCAAATTTTTTGATAGATGTAGTATTTGGTTAATTTGACAAAAAGATTTTGTTGGGTTAATAAAATATTTAAATATTGAAATCAACCAAAATTTGTCTGATTCATTCCAATTTTCATGTATATCCAAGAAAACAGTTTTTTTGGTCCAAGAAGATTTGTTTGCTGGGTGTGGCATTTACTGCTATACTAGATGACCCTGCAGATCGTTTATCTGGAGATAGGGGTAATGACAGTATCCCTAAAATTATGGCTTGTCGTACTTGTAGGAAATGAGCCTCTTCTGTCGTCTTCTTGATGGCCATAGGGGCGCTTAGATGAATTTCTATATAATTAAAATTACATAAAAAAGATACAATAACATTGTAATAATTATCTGAAGAATTATTTTTTTAAATTATAGTAAGCGTTTAAATTTAGGTACTTTCAAAAATTGCGAAGTGCTTTAAACTGAAATAAATGTCTATACTTAGACGATTTTATATTTTAAGGCTTGTGTACATCCAAATTTGCAGTGTCGAAATTGAAATATATTTTTAAATCAAAATAAGCATCAAAATGCTTTTAAATTAAAATAAACTTTCAAATTCGGAAGTTCCTCAATTCCGTTAAGAATACAAATTTAAAGACTTGCTCTTAAATATTGATACTTTCAAATCGAAATATTTCCTAATGATATTAAAAAAAAATTTTAAGACATGTTGGAAGGTATTCTATCAGCCGAGCTGCCATACATTCACTTTAGGCACTTTTAGTTACATTTTTTCAAATCAATTTATAGTTACTTTTTAAAAATAAAGTCACTATAGTAATTTGTTGAAAGGAAAAGGTCGCTTTAGTCCAAGGGGTTAATTGCATAATCAGAAAATATTATAGGAAAATTAGTATAGGCCTATAATGATTTTCCTATAATTTTTTCGAAATAATAGGAAATTCGTGAAAGAAAATAATGATACAAAAAAAATTAAAAGGTAATAAGCACTGGAATAAATAACAGAAAAATATTGAAAGAAATAATGTAAAAAATAGAGAAACTGCAAAGGAACGATCTGTTAAAATCCTTTGAACTCTTTTAAGACGTTTTGAATTCCTTTGGAATCTCTTGAAAATTAAATTAAATCACTTTATTTTATATAATCTCCTAGTAGTCCGTTGAAATCCCTTGAAATTTGTTAAATCCCCTAAAACCTTTGAAATAATTGGAGGCCCTATAGTATCCCTCAAATCTAGTGAAAATTCCTTCAAACCTTTGGAAATTCTCCCAAGTTCTTTGACATTCCTTGAAAATGTGTAAATCTCTCGAAATTCTTTACAATCTTCCAAAATAACTGAAAATCTTCAAAATCCTTCGAAATTTTTTTAATCCCTTCATACTCCTTGAATTTGTTAAACGCGTGGAAGTCCCTGGAAATAAAATTTAATTTATTCCCAAAATATTTCTAGAAATCGTAAGAATTCATTTAAATAAGTAGAAATAATGTGAAATTCCTTAAATCAAAATTAAATTAAACGTATTCATCAAAGTTCTCTAAAAATAAACCGTTGAAATCCCTAGAAAACTTTAAACGTACTTGAAATCCTTGGAGATTCAATAAAATTCTTTAAATATTGTGAAATGCCTTGAATTATTTTGAAATCCCTTGAGATCTTTGGAATAAAAAAGGTACATTTCAAATCCCTGTAAATCTTTGAAATGTACTTTGACATCCTTGAGGATTCAATAAAATCATTTAAAATTGATGAATCCTTGAAATATCATGTCAATTATTTTCCAAAGTTCTTTAGGAATCCCTTAAAATCTTTGGAAATACTATACAATTAAAATTTCTTAAAATTCTTTCGAATACCTTGAAATCCCTCAAAATCTTTCCTCTGAAAATTGTAAAAATCCATTAAAATAAGTAGAAATCCTTTGAAATCCCTTGAAAATAAATTAAATTGAACTTATTCATTAAAGTTCTCTAAGAAACGTTCAAATACATCGAAATATTTTTAAAAGTCGGTTGAAATCTTTGGAATCGCTTGGAATCCCTCGAAATTTAATTCATTTTCCAAAATTCTCTAGAAATATTTTAAAGTCTTTGGAAATCCTACAAATTTGTTTGAGGTCCCTTGACATTTTTGAATCTCTTTCAATCCTTTGGAATCCCTTTAAATTCCCAGAAATGTTTGAAATTATCTAAAAATATCCTGAAAACCGTTGAAATTTTTTAGAATTAGTTAATATGAAATACATTGAGTTATTTCAAATCTTGTAACACTTGCAACTCAGTAATACTTTTGTGGGTTTCCCATTTTTTGTATCAATTCTTTCCATATTTCAACATTATTTTCGTTTAATTATTTTTCTAGAATCGTGAAAAAATGATAAGGAATTAATTACAGGAAAATTATTATAGGCCTATACTAAATTTCCTATAATATTTGCTCATAATGGGACATTATAAGGGATTTCATGGGACTGCACGAGATTGTATAAGATTGCAAAGAGTGTGTACTAGGTGGGGTGGTCCCGATTTTTTTTTAAATTTTCATGCATATCGCAAAAGTAGCAAAAGCATATCCGAAAATCAGCACATACGTACATTTCCTCTCTATCAATACTGAATTAGTTATTCTTTCTTTGTTAAACTCTTCTGCCATTACTACTTTATCG
This sequence comes from Andricus grossulariae, assembly GCA_011634705.1. NCBI lineage: Eukaryota > Metazoa > Arthropoda > Insecta > Hymenoptera > Cynipidae > Andricus > Andricus grossulariae. The sequence goes on from JAABKJ010004008.1 coordinate 16,723, forward strand.
AAACGAGTAACGTACGGAGATCCTGCTTCTCGTACCCAACCAGTTACCGAAACTCTCAATGGATTATCTACCATCTTCGCAAAAGAACGACCGTTGATGTCTTCTTCTTTTTGAAGTAACCAATTTGCAACATTATCTCGTTGCATGCAGGCTAAGTTTTTGTTATTTCTAAGCTTTTGCGAGCAGATTTCATCCATGACTATTTCCTGTTTCGACTTCTTCAGCAAAAGATCCATACTTCGCCCATTGGTACTGGACAATGTTGAGTAATAAGGGACATCAATCAGAGGTTCCAATGTGGAGAGCATTACATCCTGAATAGTGTCATACTTATACTCAGTTTCCGATTGCAATTTGATATCTGTGAATACTGAATAGATAAAGGAGGAATAAAGGAGACATGATAGAATCACCGATCCGAAGACAATTCGTTCGATCAGCTTCTGAGGTTCGTTCACTCTCAGAGTTGGGGAGCCAAGAAACATGCGTACCAGTTGATCCAAGCTCCAGACAATTCTAGCAAAGTGCAGAATTGAAGAGTATATCCGGGTCAGTAACAACAGGCCGACAAGCACAGCGACATTACCAATTCTCCACCTGATTAGCGTCGCTGTAGGCTTTTCGTAAGAAATTGGTGCGACCAGCACGAGCCGTTCCTCTACTCTATTCAAAAAGGCCGTCGTCCCAAGAATCATACCTCCCTCCTTCAACATGAATCATATGAATTTCATGTTTTCATATGAGATTCAGGAGAGCAGTACTGTTTTTCTCAGCGTAACTGAACGAACGGTTTTCTTCTGATGCAACCCAGACTGTTCTAAAATTAATTTCTCTAGAGATTATTTCTGTCAAACAGATGTCAGATCCATACAGACTTGCGACATGTACGGTGCGATTGCGCTGTATGAAAGCGGAAGGAGGACTGTGGATCACGCCTACCTTCATTCCATATCCGTTTGAGTTAAGAATCTTTTCTGTAAACTAGCAAACTTTTAGTGAATACAAAACTCTCTTTTAGGTGTTTGCGATTGAATAGAATTGATGCATCATCAGAACATCGTGACTCAATCTTAAGACCTGGTTTTTTAGGTTAACGTTATCCGCAAGTTCCACCATAGTGGTACCCAAAAATCCTTGGGAACACATAAGCTGTAGTAATTTCAGATAAGCAAAATTTTCTTTTTCAGAAATCGCGGAGTAATACGTATAGTATTCCGCTGTCAAATTAGCTTTGAAGAACAACAAAGGTCTGCTGAGGTTCGGTGGCGTCATTGTTTAACGCTCTACTCATTTATGGTAGCGTTCCCGGTAATAACACTGTCAAAAATTATTTAGAATATTTTTATCTTTATTGAAAATATTGGATTGGAATGCATTCAGTGTGAACGACTTTAGCCTCAAGTTCATGTTTCTTTTCAACGCACCTCCTTGTCGCTGGTCTCTTCTTGGAAAGATCACCTCGGCATGCGACGACCTCGTCGAAAGATGCGATCTTCCCGAGATGCGGTAGTCGCAGCTGCGATTCGTGCGATCGCGCGACCTTGTCCTTTTACATATCTTCACCAGAGAGCCCTCTGATCTTCCTCACCTTGCGATCTCGAATTAACGGAAGCAGTTGATTCACAAATTGAGGATACACCTAAACCTATGCAATTATATTATTGTTACCGTAAAATGGGGCTAAGCGGCTCGCGTTTTTCACTTTTTTTACAATAAAGTGCAAGAATCGAGAATTCTTGGAAATTCAGTAGGAATACTTTGGAATTCTTACGAATCCCGCTAACAACGAAATTACATTGAAGATGAAATATAACATGTAAAATAACATTTAAGGCTTTCGTTACCTAAAATTCAGAAGTACGCCTTATTGAATTTCAGGTTGACTCTGCCTTAATCGCGCTGGGACATGCGCACGACGCGGTCTTGGTATTCTGCTCCGTTTCTATAATATAGTCCGCGTTTCAAGTGACGCTTTGTCGTGAGTCTCTAAACTTCTCGAACACAACCGGAATTGTATGTGTATCATAAATTGTATTCAGTTCAAAAGTCACTCGTGAACTGTCCATTTACTGTTTTTCGAAGTCAAGACTGCATTTTCGGCTCATATGTTTAGTGTAAAGTTAGATTTTCAAGGAACGCACATTGTTCTTTAGCCAGATTGTCATTGAAAAGTATGATTGTATAGTGGTGTTCACATAAATAAAAAAGTGAGTCTTCGAGATTCTTGGTGCAGGCAAAGTGTTCTACTAAAAGGATTTTACAAAGATTATGTTTATAATTTATGTGATTTCAGGTTAGGGCTCACGGGTTACTGGAGGGGGGGGAGGTGAGGAGATGCATAATTTCAGTATAAATATGCGACTTACTTTCAGCGAGGACTCCTTAATTCAATGTCATCTCAACCTCATTTTACCTTTTCAGTATAAATATCGTCTTAACTTCAGGTCTTTACTACCTGAATTTTAGGTCTTTTTTACCTTAATTTTAGGTCTTCACTGCCTGAATTTCAACCTTTTTGTTTGCTTACTTTAATTAATAAAATAAATTCTTAATTTCAGGTTTCATATGCTTCATTTTTTTACACCTTAAAATAATTACAATTTTCGACTTAAATTAAGTGTTTGTTTCCTCTGTGAACGGGACTTTTCGTTTTTCTTTTAAATTCAAAATCTGATTTCTGAGAGTGTTATTAATTCCCCTAAAACAGCTAAACTTTCCTGAGATTTTTCCAGAGTGGTTTCAATATTTTCCTTCAATTTTAAACACTCAATATTTGCCTCCAATTTTAAAAACAAAGTGCTTTCCCAAGAGAAGTGAAACGACCCTATAAAAATTTAGACACAGAAAATTCCTTATATCTATTACATTTTTTTATTATCATATTTTTATATACTGCCACTTTTAAATTTTCTAATGAAAAACTGATTTAAGATTGTTACTCAGCTTTTCAATGAGTTTTGAAATTATCTACTGTACAATTAGTCTAAGATATAAAGGAAATTGTCGTGAGAGAAATGTGTTGTGTTATTTAACTGTTATATTATATTTTATTATTTTCTTTTCGATACGTTAAATTTTCTTTATTTTCAGGATGAATACCAATTTTTTCAATTAAAACATATAAGCAGTATGAATATAAAATGCATATTAAAATGATTGAAATTATTTCCTAGTGGTAACTAGTGTAGTCTCAAATAATTTACTGGTATTTTAGGAACATAATCCCATTTTTAAATAAGAAAATAAACAAAGTTATATATGTATGTACAAACCAAATTCGCTTAAAAGGCGTCGTCCACAAATTATGTCACCCTGTAAGAGGGACCGATATCGCGTGACGATATCGGTGGGAGGGGTAAAAAATGTTGGGAATTGTGTTACGTAATTTATGGATGATGTCAATGTAAAAAAATAGATAAATTCAAATTAAAAAACATTGCCAAGAAAAATATTTCAGAAAATCGATAGTTCTTTATTGTTCCGAGAGAGCTTTCTAGTTATAAAGCTTCTTCCTTTCTATGGAGTCTACAGAAAAGAAAACTACCCTCCAGGTGTGAAATTGTTCCCTGAAAAAACCTTGAACTTACACCGACATGAAATGAAGGTAGATTTACATTCCAATCATCCTTCTGCGGATGTCACTCGTGATAAGATGGGCCAGGTCAAAGTTATTGGGTCAGACACGATAGTGGCAAAAAGTTTATCTGAAGATATGAATTTTTGGATTAAATGGATTTTATCAAATGAAACAACTGTAGGTTCATCTAGCTGCGTAAGAGAGAAGAGATAGATTGGGGCAGGCTCGGTCAACTCCCGTGTAAAGAAATGGCGTATTTTTGTGACATAGGCGCGGGGCTGAGAGGCATTGAGGGGCACGATATTAGTTCTCTGGCCCATCGCAGATGGCGCAGACTTTCAACGCGAAAGGGTGAAAGCGCATGCGCGGAAAATTGTTGTGGTTTGGTGGTTTGGCTTGCTGTCAAAATACACGTGATTCGAAAAAATAAATAAAATAATTTATCATGGAGCGAAAAACTTGTGCAGTGAGTGGCTATAGTAACAAAAAAGTGGACGATAAGGAAAAACATAAGTTTCCAGCGCGACGGCAGATAGGTCTGCAGTAGGTGGAAAATACGGGTAATGAAGAGCTACAACAATTACCTTATGAGAGTATAACCTCGAAACGGGTTTTCCTATGTCGCTATCATTTTACTTTTTGCCGTATGATCAGAAACGATAATTATTAAAATTATGATCGTTTATTTATAAAGAAATATATAGCTTTCTTTTTTTATATAGACCTTCCAGCGAAAACTCGTCTGTAATAGCGTCACACTAAATCTTTATTTTCCCGCAAAAGAATCATTTTTTTGTATGGATTTTTTTTTTAATTTTTATTCAGCCTCCCCGTATCTCGGGAGCTAGTTTTTGTTGTTACTCTAACTTCCAAAATACATTTTTAGTCACTATTCAAAGACGATTCTCAAAATCAATTAAATTTGAACCTCAAAATTCTTGAATGATTTACACGGACTTAGTTCAATTTTTCTGATTAAACTCACTTTCTCCCAATTTAGCAACTCAATATCTCGGGAGTAAGTTTTTATTTTTTGTTTAAACACAAAATTGCTCTTTTTATTGTCATCCGCAAACGAGCCTGTTCCTGTCACTTTGACATTGTTAATTTCGACATTCTATCTCTCGGAAGTAGATAATTTTTGTTAATCATACTTTTTTGGTCTCAATTTAGAAAAACTTCAGGTCGGGAGTAAACTTTTGTTTTATCTCTAAATGGTGCTTTCGATTTTACATAATATTATTTCAGTCTCTTGAAAAATTGCGATTTTGTTGCTTATGTAGTTCTGTACTGCAATTCTTCAATTAAATGCAAAATGAAGTGAATGAGAAACGTCAAATGGGAAATAGAATGATAATTATCTTTAATTTCCTATTCTTCGTTTCTTATTTCCTTCATTTTGTCTTTATTCTTCTTTTTTTGTTGAATTATTTTAGTATTCAACACACGTAAGGAAGCGGCATATACATATATAAAGACCAACACATGCACGCGTGTGTAGTTCTTTGGCCCATCGCAGATGGCGTTGAATTTCACCATTTCTTTACATGGGAGTTGACCGAGCCTGTCAGCGACCATTCACTTGCATGGATGATAGCTAGAGAAAAATAGCTACCTAGTCGTAGAAATAAATCTCTGCTGCATGGACGTAGAATAAAGTTTACATTACATAGACGAAAATTCTATCTTATATACGTATAATAAGCTACAATATTGCGCAGACGCAGGAGTAGGGATCATTGCCTAAAAAGGCACGCCTCCAGCGAGACTTCGAGATTCAGCAGCAGCAGCCTGAGATCTGGTCTAAGCACAGAGTGGGATTTGGATGGAAAATCTGCCGTCGAAAAAAATGGTGAAAATTGGCCCATAAGCAGTTAATTATATTGTAAAAAAAACTTGAGAAACTCAAAGCGGCCCAACCTATCGGACCAAATAGCGCAAATGACACTGGCCCATCTGAAATTTTTGTATATTCCCGGGTGGTCAACCCGCTTCTGCCTCAGCAGTAGCTAAAAGTAGCATAAGAAGAGTTACTAAAACATCAGTAGAATTTTGACTTCCTGATAAGATGTCTGCAAAGTCCAAGTCATCTGATAAAGACGAAGAGAGGCTCTTAGATAAGCAGAAGGTGAATGTGAACTGCTCAACCCGCTTATTGAAGATGCCTTGATCATGCTACTGCTTTGCAAGATGGCGCTTCAAAAGTACAATACATATATTCACCGATGGGTGAAACAATGTAATTCTGATCTAGATACCTTAAACAATGTATTGAATTCACTGCATTTGACTTCTGAAATAAGAAGCTGCCCTAATATAATCAATCAAAAAGTAAGCCTAAGTGCTGCATTTAAAACTCACTTCAAACAAGGTGTAGGATTAGATGAGAGTAATGATGATGATGCTGACCGCGTCCGTTGGATTGATTCTGAAGAACCATTCAAATGTCAATTACGAACAAGTGTAATAACAAAACCTGTACACATAGACATAATCGCTATCCTAGACGAAGCTTCAATTTTTTTTCAACAACGGATACAAAATGTTGTGAATAAGTATGGAGCAATAAAAGTTTATGGTGTACATGTAATTATTGATAATAAATATAATACTTTGCATACTAGCTTTGCATTACCCTACCTTATCCAATTAAGAAGAAGCAGGCATGGTTAAACGTAGATACTCGGATGATAATGCATGGTTTGAATGGACTGTTTTTATCAGAATTATATCCTGTTTGTAGACAAAGTCATCCTAGGAGAGTTTCTAGTTATAACACATATGAATGTGAATTAGATTTTACCAGCATAGAGTTCTTAGTAACTTTGAAGGACATTCCAAAGTTAAAAAAACAAAATGCCGCTTCATAGACACATTCAGATTTGTGGCCTGATGTGTACTTTAACTACTCACTGACATTGATAGAGACCTGGACATTGGACTAGGTTTCGGGTGAGTATCAAATTTTGACTATAGTTTTAACTTTAATGTTCCTGTACCCACAGAAATATCATGATATGTACAGTGATTTGGCTTTTGGCCCTGAAGATTCGAAACCACCAGGGTCAAAACAGGATAAACTTAAGCACGCTCTCTTAATGCGCTAGGCGTTTCCAAAACCTTGATCTATGACTTTCAATATGAATATATGCTTGAAAAAATATGGTAAAAATGCAAACTTCTATACACCGACACTGTTACTTTGATTTATGAACCCCTGTGCGCAAATGTTACCGACGGGCGAACCCATTTACCTGAGTCCCGAACCGGTCGCTATTATTGTTAACAAACTCCGAGAATTCTCTGTGAACGATGCAATGTAATTAAGGGAAACCATTATTATTGCCCGCATTGTAGCCGTATAGGGTCGATTAGACCTTGTTGATAGAAAGTATTATATATGGTGTCCAATAATTTGATATGATGCAGCAAAAAAACTCATCAAATAAGCCCTAGTAGCAAGATAACTGCAGACTGGCGCCAGAAAAAGAAGAATCTTTTTGCAGCCTGCTGCCTGGTTGTTTCCGCTTTGGCGTGCACTTTCTGGGAGAATATACTGCGGAGACGTCACTGCATTTCAGGCGAGACACACTGAAATGTTATAAACATAACCCCTTGTCGGATAAGCTTATTCCATGCTTGAATGTTTTGGGCATACTTGTGAATCATTCAGATTTCCGATTGCTAGATTTTCAATTTCATTGATTAATTTCTACAATAATTACTAGTGTTCAAACTAAATAACAGAATCTGGTTCTTTTATTCACCAGATTCTGTTTTTCGTCTGGTCTGATCATTTCTACCGCCAGTTTATTCGACTAGAGGGAACAGATGCTGAGCCAGACTCTGGCCTCTGTCATACAAGCCAGACTCTGGCCTCTCTCATAAAAGCCAGACGTTGCTCTTAGGGAAGGGGTGCACTAAGTGTAACGGCATCAAGTTGTTCTATCCTCTTATCGTCTAAGACAATGTTGCATACTGTTTTTTCACCCTTTCCTTCAAATTCCATAATTTTTGTTTTATTCACGTTAATTTTAAGACCCATGTTCTTCATCTTAGTATTCAGTTTGCTCAACATTCTCTGCAAACCTTCGATTGACTCTGTCATAACAACCTTATCATCTGCAAACGCTAACCCACGCACCTTCACTGGCCCAAAATCCACACCATCTTCGTCTAAGAGGGCTATTATTAGACACTTGTCCATGAATATAATAAATAACCATGAGGAAATAACTCATCCTTGCCTAAAACCATCCTTTCTCTTTCCTTGCATGATATCGAACCAGTCACTCAGTTGCCTATTCAGTATTTACCCTCATACTCGCTTTGCTACATGCATATATTCCCTAGTAGCAAGATAACTGCAGACTGGCGCCAGTTGGGCGCCAGAAAAATAAGAATCTGTTTGCAGTCTGGCGCCCGGCTGGTTCAGCTTTGGCGTGCTGTTCTGGCACCAGGGTCTTGTATAGCAGATCCTGGCCCAGAGTGATCATGATATACACCAGACAAAATGAAAATAACGTAAAATGGTACTGAATAGGTTTTTGTAATAGTTTTACACTATATTGCAGCCCTTTCTGGGAGAATATATTGCGGAGACGTCACAACATTTTAGGAGACACACTGAAATATTACAAACATAACCCCTTGTCGTATAAGCTTATTGCATGCTTGCATGTTTGGGCATACTTG